>ML253494.1:279773-398155 GCA_005239495.1 Nicotiana undulata
GGGGGGGGGGGGGGGGGAAGGGGGAACAAGTAGGGAGTCGGGTTCCAAAAGGAAAAGACTCCCTACAATTCCCATAAAAAGTATGTTACTGTCCCTAATAATTGGCTTTGCACTTACTGTGGTAACACTGAGCACTTTAAAAAAACCTGTAAAGCTAGATTTTAGTCCCAATAGAAAAACAAAGCTTTTGTTGAAAAAGTAACTAACTACTGCTAAAGAATTTGGTCCCTCCAATAAAAAAACGTGTGATGCCTGCTTGGACAAGAAGAAGTTTAATTCACCCCTTTCCTCACTACAAGGGACCCAAACTTGTTTGAATTCCTAAATTTAATCCTTAATGTCCTTGTGTAGGGAGCAGTGAAAAGAAGTAGCCAAGGGTGGTATATGGATAGTGGTTGCTCTAAGCATATGACTGGAAGCACTGATGATATCCTCTCACTCAAAGCCCTGCAAGGAGCGAGTGTGTCCTTTGACAATGGCAAAAACGGATACATTCTGGGAGTAGGAAGAGCTTGGAAGACACACACTCATTCAATTGAGAATGTGTACTATGTGAATGGCTTAAAATATAGCTTATTAAGTGTCTCTCAAATTTGCGACAAAGAAAACAAAGTTGAATTCTTATCAAAGACTTGAAATGTCACCAATCTTGTGACTAGTGAAGTGGTTCTGATGGCAATAAGATCCAAAAGTATCTATGTTGCTAATTTTGAGTCTTTGAACAATAGGGATCTTACATATTTCAGTGATGTTGAGTAGTGGCATAGAAGACTGGGACATGCAAGCTTTTCATTGCTGAACAAGTTGGTCAAGAAGGACCTGGTTCGTAGGCTGCCCAAGTCAAGGTTCAAGGATCACAAGGTATATGATGCATGTGTAAGAGGAAAGCAAGTCAGATCCTCCTTCAAGATAAAAAAGGAAGTAAGCACCTCAAGGCCACTTGATCTCCTTCATATAGATCTGTGTGGACCTATGAGGGTGCCAAGTAGAGGATGAAAGAAGTATATTTTCGTCATAGTTGATGACTACTCTAGATTCACATTGACGTTGTTCCTCAAAACAAGGATGAAACCATTCCAATTTTTGTTGCCTTTGTGAAGTAGATTTAAGTAAAGATAAGCCATAATGTTGTAAGCATAAGATATGATCATGGCACAGAGTTTGATAATGTAAAATTTGACGAATTCTGTGTTGAAAATGGTATAAGTCATAGTTTTTCAACTCCCAGAACAACACAACAAAATGGTGTTGTGCAGATGAAAAATAGGACTCTTGAAGACATGGCAAGGACAATGCTAATTGACAGTGGTGTAGCAAAAGGTTTTTGGACAGAGATATTCAACATTTTCTGCTATTTGATAAACAAGTGCATGATCGGGTCCCTCTTAAACAAAACTCCATATGAATTGTTGAACGAGAGGAAACCCAAGCTAACTCATCTAAGAACGTTTGGCTGCAAATGCTTTGTTCTCAATAATGGTAAGGAAGCAATGGGAAAATTTGATGCGAAAAGTGATGAAGGAATCTTTCTTGGATATTCCTCACAATGCAAAGCATACAAGGTCTACAACAAAAGGACTCAATGTTTTGAAGAAAGCATACATGTGATCTTTGATGAATCACACCACATATGTGGGAAAGATTCACATGATAAGCTTGACCAAGATGGAGAGAAGTCAAAGGTTCCTGGAAAAGTTATTGATATGGAAAATGGAAAGGCTAACCTAATGAATCATGTCAAGTAATCTAACAAAGAAGATGTAGCAGAATCTCCAACTAATACAGAAGAACCTAATTCCTCCATTACAATAACTGAATCAGAAAACAGAGTTGTTGATGTCATGCAAGGAACTCCTGATTCCGAGCATAGAAGTGGCACTCACTCCTCCATAGATTCCAATAATGGATCCTATTTAGAGGAACTTGGGTCTTCTCACAATAAGATTTAGGTGTCCAACTAGAAGCACAAAAGTTCACATCCTCTCCAAAATGTGATTACTCCTCTTGATTCAGGGATTCAAACCAGATCAAAGACAAGAAGCTCACTTGCCTTCTCAGCTTTCCTTTCTCAAAGTGAGCCAAAAAATATCAAGGAAGCATTGAAAGATGCTGACTGGATTACTGCTATGCAATATGAACTTCATCAATTTGAGAGGAACAATGTGTGGCACCTGGTTCCTCGACCCTCAGACAGAACATTTATAGGAACCAGGTGGGTGTTCAGAAATAAACTTGATGAGTTTTTGAATACAACAAGCCCATGCTAGTAGTTCAAGGCTACAATAGAAGATATTGACTATGATGAGGCTTTTGCCCCAGTTTCTCGAATGGAAGCCATCAGAATTCTCATTGCCTTTGCATCTCATATGAAATTCAAGTTGTTCCAAATGGATGTCAAGAGTGCATTTCTGAATGGATATTTAAAGGAAGAGATCTTTGTCAAACAACCGCCTAGTTTTAAGTGTCATGAGCATCCAAAACACATATACAAACTTGACAAGGCATTATATGGGTTAAAACATTCCCCTCGTGCATGGTATGAAAGGTTGTCCAGGTTCCTTCTGGAATATGGTTTTACAAGAGGAAAAATTGACATCACTCTATTTTTTGAAGAAACGAGTGTTGATACCCAATTTTGCCCTCACAATTTTCCAAGTAGTACATACATTTTTCAAAATGTCATTTCTCATCCATTATTTAATTTACAAGATTTATACAACTATTTTCCATTATTTTTAGAGCTTTTTCTGGCATTTAAATTACTTGAATATTTACTAATTATTCCCTTAAATTATTTTCAATAACTCAATCATACAAATTTATTATTCTTACACTCACATGTATGTTTTAAAATACTTTTACATCATTTCATATAATTATATCTATATTTTAGTTATTTATGCAATTTTTACAATAACAGCCTATGCTCATGCATAAGTGCTCTTTTATTATATTATTTGTGCCAAAATAGTATTTTATATTTTTATAATACTAAATTATTATTTTCAATCATTTTAGTGCATAAATAATATTTTTATTTATTTATTAATTGCTTTTATAAATTATTTTTGATAAATTTTATGTATTTAAATGGTAGCCCAGTTTTAAGCCAATTTTCGGACAAAAATTGGTCTAGTACCTTAGCCCAATAGCCCCTAGACCAATAACAACAACCCATCACATCACGCCTGTTTTGTATGACCCACCCTGTTCAATTTTTTAATCTGGGCCATGATCTCTCAAGATTAACGACCCTCATTCATCCTACCCATATAAATTAACCTCACCCAAACCCTAACCCTTATTTTACTCGTCCGCTGCCCCCAATTCCTCTCGAACCTTCTCCTTTACTCACAAACCCTAATTGTCGCCTCCAGTTCTTTTCCTAATCCAATCCATTCATGAATTCTTACACTGATTTGCTTACCCTTTTGGGATTATGTCGTTTTTACTTGCATAAATATGGTATTACTTAGTACTTGCCCGATTTTGGAAAGTATTACCTCTCCGAATCGAGTGCAATCGTCCTCAACCTACAAGATTCAGAAAAAAATCCATCTATATACACTCTCAACAAGGTCGTATGGGTCTGATACACCGAGATTCTTGGCTAACTTTGATCATTTGTCAAACTAGGATTTGTCCGATTTTTTACCTATTTTTTATTCGGAATAGGATATGCATGTGACTTTCCTTGTTTCTGCTTAAACTTGATTGATTTTCTTTCCTTATTTGTGTTTGAATAATTGTTTTCCATGTTTACTTATTCGATTTATACTATTATATAAATGCATCCCCTTATCCCCTTTGACAGACTCTTAATGACGAGATTCACTAAAAACTAAAAGTTATTGCTCTCTTATTATCTCTTCTCTTGTTTTACACTTTGGCTCTTGGCCAAGGCCACCGAAATTCCACAATGCGACCTATCTCAGTGCGAGCACTGCCCGGGGTTCATCTGAAGCCCTTGGGAACTCTGACGCACTGAAAATTTCAGGGTTTCTGCTTCTATCTTCATGCTATTGATAAGCAAGATGTTGGCTCTTAATCTTACTTTATTAGCTCATTAATTCTACAGACTTGACAGTAATGAGACTCGTGCAATTATATTCTCTTTTTTTGTATTCATAGTGTTCATACCTTTGTGAATCAATGTGATGTTACTTGCTTCTGTTCGTGTTCACGTTTTCTCTCATTATCCTGTACTCCTGTCCGATGAATACTTTATGTATGTTCTACTGTTTTCCCTTCTTTATGCTTACATGAACCTTATGCGCCAATTATTATCTCAATGTTTAGTCAAACATGTTGCTCTGTTGTTTTTCTCTCAATCTTGCACTCTTTAGCATTGCCTAAAACTTCTAGTTTAATTTCAATATACTTAGCTTCTTCTATCATGCATAGTCAACGTGCATAAGCCCTAGAATGTGTTTGTTCTATTAACCTTAAGTTGATATGCTTTTCTACCATGAGCTCTTTGGATTTAATAATCTTTGTGTTATACTCATCATGTTAGGTTGCTTGTTGATTGTTGTATATCATGCCTAGCCTGTTTTCTATGTGTATTAGGATCTCATGTGAAAATTGTTATTCCCCCGATTATGACTCTATTAGACTATCATGATTGAGAATCTCAGGCCTAAAGTCTCTTTAGACTAAGTTTGGATCATGCTTTATTGTGGAATTGATTTCTGGAAAACTTAGCATGTTTATCTTGTATGCTTACCCTGTTAATTCCAATAACATGCCTCCTCAACTATGTTAATGTTGCACATGCTATACTCTTTCCTTGTTATGAATCTATTTTGTCATTCCTTAGGCTTAAACTACTCTATTAAGGTCGTCCTCTGTTGATCCTTCATCATTCATAAATAAATCCCCTGCTTGAAGTTGTCTTAAGTTGTTTTTCACCATGTCAGTGTTTGAAATTTCTTTAGAATTAGTCTACTATCCTATGATGATCAATCATGTACCCTATAACTAAAAAATGCAAACATGAACTTGCTTTATGTGTGTCCTGTCAACATGCCACACGAATTTGTCTATGCTTCTTGATGGTAATCAGCTTTACAGTCCTAAGAAATAAGTATGTGGACTTCCTGCTCTGTTTAGTTAGTTCAACATATATTATGTTTCTTGTGTGACCATGTCCTTCGTTTGGGACTGGTGTATGGTTCTATGTGATGTTGGGCTAGGCTGTTGGATTCAGATTTACTAGAGTGATCTTATGAATTAGGAATTCGAGTATACTGGAACTATCAAAGGCCTGAAAATACTGGGCCTATAGTGGTCTTCTTATGTAATTATTCATATTTGATTCGGGCTATAATAACTTGTAAGCTGGTCAATTGGGGATTTAGTAAAGGGGAGAAATCGGGAACTCTAATTTTCTCATGAATGGGTAGAAAACATGTCTTTAGGGTTTCAATGCTTTACCTGTTGCTTTATTTGACACGCCTTATTTTCTGATAGAAAGCATGCCTATAGGGACCTAAATGCTTTACTTGCTAACATCAGAAATATGTCAAAATATAAGTATTTTCTTTGTTCACATATTTTGTTTTCTACACACTATTAGGAAACATGCGTATAGGATTCAAATATCATTGACCGTTTGCTCAACTTGTGCTATTAATGTGAGACTGTAACATACCCTTTTCTAATCTAGATATCATGGATATAAGGGTTAATAAATCACCGGCTTCATAATGCTTTTGTACTGTCTCGCTTAGATAGCATGCTTATAGGGACAAAGTTTTAGAAAATTAAGTCTAATTTTTAGTTGGCAGAAAGCCTGCCTATAGGGTGTTTTATTGACGCTAATAATCCTATGTCTTCAAGCGATTTCATTGCCTAATCATGCGACTATCATGTCTATAGAGTACTGTCACCCGCCTAAGACGCATCTCCATAAAAGCAGCTTTGCTAATTCAGAGTCCTGGGATTGTTTTCACTACCTGATTACAAAATGATTAGAATCATATCTATAGGAATTGTAACGCTCTAATTTTCCTATACGCTAGTCTAAATTATAGAACTACCTACCTAATATTGGAATCCATAATCACATAGAAATCATGCCTATAGGACTTAATGATTCCAACAGGTCTTAATATAGCCTGTAATATGAACCTGTTCGCGTGCATTTATTGCTTACATGTGGAGGCCAACTTGAGCCATATATTCGTCTTTATGTGCAGTCCTACATGTTTTGAATGTCGGTTAGATTTATCATTTTTTAGAAACCTAAGTGAAGTCTAGAACCACCCAAATAGTAGGTCCAAAGCCTCCTGGGCCATATGCATGGAACGAGTAGTGCACGCATAGGACACGACTTAGAACTGAATTAGAACGCTTTAGGTAAACAACTTTAACATAGTAATTAGGTAGAAGGAGATGATAGTCAGTGCCCGCTGAATAATATGAGCAACTCCTATCTAAAAGGAGTTGTGAAGTATTATTTACGTTGCACAGGATGATCCTTTAGGATAAAAAACTTAGGAACCCCTTTCCTTTATACACTTGATATCTACATTTAGTCGTTTAACATAGAACATTGTATTTGTATCTTTGTAGTCCACAAGATTTGTACCAATTGCGTTATAATGAACTTCTTCGACCTTTATATTCTCTTTGTTTATTTGATCACCTAGTCTAATTACATAATCCACATAGTTCTAAGTTCAGCAGGGACCCACAGTTGTGGATCTCGAAGAGTGGCTAACACCTTCTTTTTGAGGTAATTTGAGCCCTTACCCGATCTTTGGTGACGTCGACTAGTCAAACAGAGTTATCTGCACAATTGGTGCCCTAATGCACCTTAAAATCATTTGGTGGTGACTCTTCTCTTTTAATACCCATTTAAAAGTGTTGTCACATGTCGAAACTAGATTTTGCGAGAGAAAGGGGCCTGACAGCATGGCGACTCTGCTGGGGATATGCTTATGCTCTTACCATAATGAACTTGACTTATGTGGATTATTTTCTTTATGCACATCCCTTACCTTATTCACCTCTATTTTTTAAATTTGTTATGAGATGCACATCTCTTCCCCTATTCACCTCTACTTGCAATGACCGCTCTTTATCTGATCAAATTGCTATATCATGTCTACTTCGTTACTTGCTTTGCCTATATTCTATAAACTAAACTAGCTTCTTCCTTTTTGTTTTCCTTCTCTTTCCTTGTTTATCTTGCTATTTTATTTACTATTTTTACATATTCAATCATGCAAAATATTTGGCAACGTGTATTTATCTCTGCATAATGCATGCTCCACATCATACTCTATTTACGCTAATTATCAACATAGCGGCATTTGATGAGTGTCCGCGCTCTTCCAAAATTACCCTTTATAAAGCGGAAAGGCTTATTTGCGGTAGACTAGTCATTCAGCGGTGCAGTCGACGGTCCCGTGCCTTACCCTCTCAAGTTGTCCACTTAAGAGTACCTTTCTAGACCATTGTAGAAACCTTACTCCAATATCAAATGTACATGCACCATGTTAAACCTAGTACCAATTAAAATTTTGTTAACGTAATAGCCCGCTAAGATAAGCCTTGTCCAAAGCCCGACGGGATTTCCATAATTCCAATGGGCATCGTCATGTTATGTACATTACTTGGAGGAAGTATGACAATATGTTGATCATTATCGTGTAAATGGTCGAATCTAGAGGGGGAAAGGGCTAACCTTTATTTGTTTGCAAAAATGAAGCATGAAGTCCCCAGGTTCGGCATGGTCCAAAACATCCCACCTCTGCTACTTGACTGGTGGAAAGACCTTGCGCCTTGCGACAAGAATCATGTGAGAAGAGTACATGGCGACTTGCCGTCTTTGCTTAATATCCAACCAAAAAGAGCTTTGATTAAGGTTGTACCATGTTCCGGGATGAGAAAAGAGCGGTCTTCCGATTTGGTGACATAGAAATGACTCCTCTCTTATAAGAAATAGGAGGTTTTGCTAAGCTGACATGGGATAGTCCAGGGTTACTAGCACCAGTGAATCTCACCCCTCGCACTTTTCTAAAGATGTTGGGCTTTAAGAAAAAATGAAGAATTTCTTTGCTTAAAGAAGTCTTACATCCCTTTTAGGTTTATTTATGAGCATTATGGGCATAGTAAGTCGTACCGTCTTCATCATGAGGAAAATGCCATTACCTCCCTAGGTTGGACGCACCACCGAGTCTATGTATTCATCATCTGTTTCTTGGGTTTGTTGATATTCCAATGAAAGGGGGAAGGATTCACACTCTTTTAGCTATGGTTGCAAGAACTTTAATGGAAGGCATCAAGGAGCAAACCTACACCACCATCCCTATGATCCTAGTTGAACTGTACCGCACTCTAGATCAGTACAAGCAGGGGTTCAGACATTTTGAAGGCTGTAATCTATTATTTCAAGTCTGGTTATTGGAACACTTTCAGAGGGGAGAATATCGTCAAGAGCTTATGCGACGGCCATTAGATGACTACATAACTTACCACTATCCACAGAAAATGATGACATTCATCCCAGATAGGTTTGCACAGCCCGAAAGTGCAAGTTGGGATATGTTTCTTCAGCAATCTGACAGACGAGAAGGTACATTGAATGTTTGAGTGGTTTCCTAGCAGTGAGTTCATCATCAGGTCGAGGGATACTACTCATTTGGTATTGATCAGGTTGCAAGGCATTTTTCCCTATGCTCCTATAAGGGTAATGAGATAGGAAAGAAGAAAACAAGTCATACCTCGGGTTTCCAACATGGTCCAGTGCAAGGAAGATTTCAAAGGGGACGTTATTCCTTTAAAGTTCGAGGCACAACATATGTGGAACCAGAAGGTCATTGTGAAAAGAGAGACTATCGAGTCAGACAGGTACCATGCCGGTCATGTGTATTTCTATCTATCTAGGTTGGTAAATGATATAGCGGGAGACGTCATGCCATGGGTCAATTTGGAAAATAGGATCATTCATGATGTTGCTGAGGCACAAGTCAAGTATAGAAGGCTTCACAAAAGCGTTTTCGAGTTAGAAGCTAGCCGTTCGGAACAAAATAAAATAGATAGGGAGGATATAAATGAATGGAAGGGGATCACCACTACGTCAACAGAGAGGTTGGAATATCTGGAACAGGGATTGATGGAGCTCGAAGGAAAGATGAGAAAGAGGCTTGCAGATTGTCAAAACACGGATGGCAGTGAAGGAGGGAATCTAGCAAAGGCTTACTTATTATTGGATATGCTCGACTTGGGGAACTTGATTGATGGAGTCAAAAGAGCCAAGCACGGAGAAGGTCCCTCACGGACCAAATAGATTAGCAAATAATGTTTTTTACTGTTTTCTAGCTTAGATTTAGATTGTAGTAAGGCTAAACGCCATTAGTGACTTCATTATATAGTTGATTTAGTAAAAGTTTGGCTCATTTTCACATTAATAAAATGACGCAATATTGGCATCAATTTTCTCCAAATCTATGTGTCAATTAGGCCTACCTCGGGCACAATGAGGTCCCTAATTAGGACGCGAATTATTGCATGATTTTGCAAAACATGTTTAATACTGCAAGCATTCTTTCAAATATCCTTACTAATTTGGTTACCTTTTTTTTTCTTTCTTTTGATTATTACCATTCCCTAAGGTTGGTTCGTGCATACTGGCATCGTCGGCATATCACACTAGATTTAGAGGTCCTCCACCTCCTCCTCTCCCAAGCGATCCAAAAGCAAGAACAAAAGAAAGCGAAAATGGATGATATGAGTGGTATCAGGAAGGATAACGCCACCATGGCAGAGAATGTCAAAACTTCAGATGGCCGAAGCACTCCAGCACATAATGAACTGGTCTTCTGCCTAGAACAAAAGATCTTGGAGCTACAAGGTGATCTTGAGAAGGTCTGAAACTTGGAAAACCTCTCTCTCACCCTAAATGTCCCTGATATTAAGCAACAAAATCCAAACTCCCAAAACCAAGAACCACCACAAAACACGCAAAACCAAAACCCGCCACCAAACTCTCCTACACCACACTAGTACCCCACACCTCTCCAAAACCTTAATCTTCCTCCAGTTCCAACTTCTCAACAACACCATATTTGAAATGTTCGATGGAACTAGTGATCCAAAAGTGCATCTGAGGACATATTGTGACAAGCTTGTAGGAGTGGGAAAAAATGAACAAATCTGCATGAAATTGTTCATGGGAAGCCTCAAAGGAGATTGTCCTGGTATATCAGTCAGAATCCGAAGAAGTGGGTGAACTGGGTAAGCATGGCGTCAGACTTTATGGACAGATTCTAGTTCAACATAGAGAATGCACCTGATGTTTTCTACATTCAAAACCTCAAAAAGAAACCAATAGAAACCTTCCGTGAATATGCTACTTGATGGAGATCTGAGGCTGTGAAAGCAAGACCAACGCTCGAAGAGGAACAAATGAATAAGTTCTTCTTCAGAGCTCAAGACTCGCAGTACTATGAAAGGTTGATTGTTATTGAGAACCACAAATTCTCCGACATCATCAAGTTAGGAGAAAGAATGGAAGAAGGGATTAAAAGTGGGATGGTGACATATTTCGAAGCACTGCAGGCCATAAATAAAGCATTGCAATTGGGAGGTATTTCAAAGAAAAAGGAAATAGGTGATGTAATTGTAGCCCAACGTCCTAAATATCCAGCCACATACCAGACACCTCCACCCACATATCATCATTCACCCCCCAGATACCAAAAAACTACTACTACCTACCATGCTTATAACACTCAACCCGCATATTACCATTAGCCTCCAACCTCCCGCCAAAACTACCAAAAACCACAACCAAACTTCGACCGCAGACCACCTAGACAATACACCCCTATCGATGAGCCCATAGACCAATTATATGAAAAATTGAAGGCTGCTGGTTATGTCACTCCCATCCCTGTTGTTGCTATGGAGAATTCTTCTCAGTGGATTAACCCGAAGAAGAGATGTGCCTATCATTCAAGAATGAAGGGCCATACAATTGATGAGTGTTGCACACTGAAAGACAAGATTCAGACTGATCGACAACAATGTCATACATGCAAAAGAAACAACACCAAACGTGTGTAACAATCGCCTCCTAGGTCATAGAGGTAAGGGAGTGAATGAAATAGAGACTGACAAAGAATGGGATCCGGAAGGGTCAATCAGACTCATTCGGGAGAGGGATGATCCTAAAACGTCCCCAGTAACCCTCACACTAGTTGTGGTACAAACCCAAGCACCATTTGAGGTCAAAGTAACTGTACCC
Source organism: Nicotiana undulata (assembly GCA_005239495.1). Lineage (NCBI taxonomy): Eukaryota > Viridiplantae > Streptophyta > Magnoliopsida > Solanales > Solanaceae > Nicotiana > Nicotiana undulata. The sequence goes on from ML253494.1 coordinate 291,031, forward strand.
TTCACTGTAATGGTAGATCCCACACCATCCTACAAGTCTGATGACATCCCATGGGACTATGTTACGGAATCCAGGAGAAAGGGGAAAGCAAAAATGGAGGAGACAGGTGCGACACAAGGCATGAGCAGAACTGGCAGAGTCTATACACTTGAAAACTTGGGGGAACAAGCAAGGAAACTGCATCTAAGACACCTATTGTCAAAACGAGTACTGATGACCTTTGGAACAAAGTACAAGGAAGGGAATACTCGACAAACAAAACTCCCGCTCAGATATCCATTTTTTTCGATGCTGCAAAACTCCGAGACGCACATGAACACCCTGATGAAAGTGTTGGGTGAAGCTTATGTACCAAACAACATCACTAGTGGGGAGATGTCCGACATGGTCGGGCAGGTACTGGAGAGCCACAAAATCACCTTTCACGAAGATGATCTACCACCAGAAGGACTAAGTCATAACAGGGCATTGCACATCACAATGCGATTTGAGGATAAGTTCAGTGTCAGGGTCGTAATAGATGGAGGATCCAGTATCAATATATGCACACTAACTACTCTAAAGAGGTTAGGTAAAGGCCTACACGAGATATGGATGGGGAGCATGAGCGTAAAGGCGTTTGATGGGTCCCAAATAGCCACAATCGGAGAAATCAACCTCAGCCTACAGATGGGCCCAACCTGGTTTGATGTTGAGTTCCAAGTGCTAGATATATCGGCCACCTATAATATATTGCTGGGACGACCATGGATACACGTCGTTGGGGTAGTGGCTTCTACTCTGCATCAGGCTGTGAAGTTTGAAGGGAATCATCAAGAAGTGATTATCCTTAGGGATGGAAGCAACCCCATCTACACTAATCGGACTGTTCCAGTCATCGAGAGTAGGAAGAAGCTGGGTGGTAGACGTACCATCACATTGAGCGGGTCAACGCAATTGAAAAGGATCGATGATGGAGTAACAAGATACAAATAATATTAATATGGACAGGGTATGAACCTGACAAGGGTCTCGGCAAAATCCTCCAAGGGATCACCAAACCAGTACAACCAAAGTGTCATGGTACAACCTTTGGGATCGGGTACGAATATACTTTGCAAAAATACCAATATTCATCATCGCCATGGCGTGGTCCTTATTATCCACTAGAAAAATCGGTACCACCTCTACAACAGACATTCCATCAAGCAGACGTGATGTGGGGATCTGAGGAAGATGAAGTCTTAGACGGCATGAGGAAGTTATTTCTGGATGAAGAAGATGTGGATTTCAGTGTGACAGTTCAGGGGAAGGAGAAGGAAGACCTTATTATTCAGACCCTGGAAAGAGGAATTGTTCTCAAGAACTGGACTGTTGCACCGTCCCGGGCCCGCCGAGTTCTTATGTAGCTTGGTAGATTAGCATCAGTTATTTTTAAACATTTGAGACATTTTCAGTATTTTATTTTGAAATAATTGCTCGAGTCATCGAGCCGCATTTGTTAACGTTTTAAAGATTTCAATTAATGCATTGCTATTTTTCGTATTTACTATTATTCTCTATATTTTCTCTCTTTACAGCATTATTATTACATATCCCGATGAACCCGTGACTGTGACATGTAATGAGATAATGCAACATAAGGATAGTGATTCAGAGTGCTTGGAAGACGATACAATACCCGAGGAAATCATCAGAGAAGCGGAAAATTTTAAAAACAAGCCAAAGTCCAATTTGGACGAAACCGAAGCAGTTAACTTAGGGGATTTCGAACTGGTCAAGGAAACACGCATAAGCAGTCATTTATCACCGTCAGAGAAAGAAGAGTACATCATATTCGTTAAAGAATATGAAGATATATTTGCATGGTCCTACGACGATATGATGGGTTTGAGCACATCCATAGTAGCTCATAGGCTACCCACTAATCCTATATGTCCACCGGTAAAATAGAAGCTCAGAAAATTCAAGCCGGATAGGAGTTTAAAGATAAAAGAGGAGGTCATCAAGCATATCAAAGCCAAGGTTCTTAGAGTGGTCGAGTACCCGACTTGGTTGGCCAACATTGTGCCAGTTCCGAAGATAGATGGGAAAGTCAGAGTATGTGTCGACTATCAAGATCTAAACAGAGTGAGTCCCAAAGATGATTTCCCGTTGCCTAATATACCATTGATCCAAAATTGTGCCAAACATGAACCCCAATCCTTTGTGGATTGCTTCGCGGGGTACCATCAAATCTGGATGGATGAGAAGGATGCTGAAAAGACAGCCTTCATCACACTGTAGGGAATATATTGTTATAAAATTATGCCATTTGGTCTGAATAATGCCGGAGCTACCTACATGAGAGCCATGACAACTATTTTCCACAACATGATACACAAAGAGATAGAAGTGTACGTGGATGACGTTATCATCAAATCCAAACGGAGTACGGATCACATAGCATATCTGAGAAAATTATTCGATCGACTTCGAATATATAATATGAAACTGAATCCTGCAAAGTGTGCCTTTGGCATCCTTGCCGAAAGCTTGTTATGATGGATCGTCAATCGTAGAGGGATTGAGTTAGATCTATCGAAAGTCAAAGCAATCCAAGACTTGCCACCTCTGAAGAATAAGAAAGATGTGATGAAAGTTTTAGGGCGTCTCAATAACATCAGTCCATAGAACAATCAATAGTGATATGTGAACTGATCTTCAAAATCCGAGAAAAGATGCTGCAACAAGTTGGACTGAAGAATGCCAGAAAGCCTTTCGACAAAATAAGGAGTATTTGTCCAAACCGCTCATTCTGGTCCCACTAGAGCCAGGAAGACCACTGCTGCTTTATTTGGTTGTGCTGGACGGAGCTTTCGGTTGCATTTTAGGACAACATGATGAAATTGGAAGAAAGGAGCAGGCAATATATTATGTGAGCAAGAAATCTACACCCTACAAAGCCCGATACTCTTTGCTGGAACGCACTTGATGTGCTTTGACATGGATAGCTCAGAAGTTGAGGCATTATTTATGTGCATACACTACATGTCTCATATGAAGAGTGGATCCACTAAAATATATCTTTCAGAATCCCATGCTTACGGGTAAGTTAGCAAAGTGGAAAATATTGTTGGGCGAGTTCGACATCGTCTATATAACTCAGAAGGAGGTCAAGGGGAAAGCATTGGCGGATCATTTGGCATAAAATCCCGTAGACGGAGAATACGAACCTTTGAAAACATATTTTCCCGATGAGGAGGTGTCATTGGTAGGAGAAGATATCACCGAAGCGTATGATGGTTGGAGAATGTTCTTCAATGGAGCAGCAAACTTCAAATGAGTGGGCATCAGAGCTGTCTTGGTATCAGAAACTGACCAACACTATTCGGTATCCGCAAAACTCAGGTTTCCATGCACCAACAATATGGAAGAATATAAGGCTTGCATCTTGGGACTCAGGTTGGCCATTGGCATGAATGTTCAGGAGTTGGTGGTAATTGGAGATTCTGATCTGTTGGTGCATCAGGTTTTAGGAGAATGGGCTACAAAGAACACCAAAATATTACCACATTTGTGATGTGTGCAAGAGTTGATCAAGAGGTTCAAAAATATAGAATTCAAACATATTCCGAGGGTTCAAAATGAGTTCGCGGATGCATTGGACACCCTATCTTCCATGATACAACATCCAGACAAGAATTTCGTCGATCCAATCCCAATAGGAATTCATAAGCAGCCACCCTATTTTGCTCATGTTGAAGAAGAGAGCGATGGAAATCCGTGGTTCCACGGCATAAAGGAATATTTGGCAAAGGGAGAATATCCAGAGCATGCTACCCATACTCAGAAGCGAACGCTTTGAAGATTAGCCAGCCATTTCTTTCAAAGTAGAGGAATTCTGTATAGAAGAACTCCTGACTTGGGATTATTACGGTGTGTCGACGCCAAGGAAGCATCCAGATTGCTCGAGGAAATACATGACGGAACCTGCGGACCGCACATGAATGGTTTCACATACTGAGAGCGGGGTATTTCCGGATGACTATGGAAACATACTGCATCAAGTATGTTCAGAAGTGCCACCGATGCGAGATAAACTCAATGCAACAAGTTCACCTTGGCCTTTCTCGGCTTGGGGTATGGATGTCATCGGCCCAATTGAGCTCGCCGCTTCGAATGGGCATAAATTCTTTTTACATAGACTACTTCAAAAAATGGGTTTAAGCTACATCTTACAAAGCTGTAACTAAGAAGGTTGTAGCAGATTTTGTTCGGGGCCGCATTGTTTGTCGGTTTGGAGTACCGGAGTCAATCATTACTGACAAAGCCGCCAACCTCAACAGTGATCTGATGAAGGCCATCAAGCATAAGAACTCCACAGCATATAGGCTATAAATGAACGGAGTCGTAGAAGCCGCCAACAAGAACATCAAGAAGATATTGAGGAAAATAGTAGACAATTACAAACAATGGCACGAGAAGCTGCCATTCGCTCTGCTCGGGTATCGTACCACGATTCACACATCAACTGGGAAACTCCTTACCTATTGGTTTATGGCATTGAAGTAGTTATTCCTGTCAAAGTAGAAATCCCTTCTTTAAGAATTATACAAGAAGTCGAGCTCAGCGATGCAGAATGGGTACAAAGTCGATACGAGCAACTAGCTCTTATTAATGGTAAAAGAATGAATGCGGTGTGTCACGGTCAACTCTATCAGAACAAGATGGCAAGAGCCTTTAACAAAAAGGTCAGACCGAGGCAATTTACACCGGGGCAATTATTGCTAAAACAAATCTTCCCACATATAGATCAAGCCAAGGGAAAGTTTTCACCCAATAGGCAGGGTCCCTACATGGTTTATCGGATACTGACAGGAAGAGCACTTATACTCGCAGAAATGGACGGAGAAATTTGGCCAAAACCTATCAACTCAGACGCAGTCAAAATATACTATGTCTAGGATTGTTCGCACTTTTTTACTTGATGTAACTGAACTACGCTTGACCTGATTCCCGTTTAAGAGGGGATACGTAGGCAGCCTTGTGGGTTCGGTCACATCTTAATAAAATCTTCATTTTCCCATGATCAGAAACTGGGGCAAGACCGCAAGTTCAGTCAACATCGTCATGTGGAACAACCGAAAAGTATTGTCAAAAGTATGCATTTAAACTGGGGCAGAATTTTGAGGAGGTCCCTCAAAATTCTAAAGAAAGGAGGTTGAAATGTCTCTAAATGTATCGTAGTCAACGGTTCATCTAAATTATTTGGTCTCACATGCATGCATATTTTTCAAAAACTTTGTTTCTATGACAACCAGATGTTACCCAGGGTAACTCAAACAGTACTTGAAGACAAGAGTGAAGACAAAGCAAGGAGTCAAGAGCACGAACCGACCTTCCCCCCACAAAACTCATGATTTTTCTTTGAATGCAGGCACGATAAAACAACAATATTTGCAAGAACATATGCACAAATTACTATCTTCATGAAGACAAGTTACCAAATGCAAACACATCCAGCTAAGAAATACTTCACTCTCCCACTGTCGATCATCGCTTTTCTTGCATAAGGCTAAGCATTGCCTTCCCTTGCATAAGACTAAGCACTGTCTCCATTCCTGCATGAGGCTAAGAATTGCCTCCGTAATTGCATAAGGCTGAGCATTTCCTTTTCTTGCATGAGGCTAAGCATTGCCTCCCTAATTGCATAAGGCTAAGCACTGCCTTTCCCTGTATGAGACTAAGCATTGTATCTTCATCTTGCATGAGGCTAAGCCTTGCCTCCCTAATTGTATAAGCTAAGCGCTACCTTTCCCTGTATGAGACTAAGCATTGTCTCTTAATCTTGCATGAGGCTAAGCCTTGCCTCCCTAATTGTATAAGCTAAGTGCTACCTTTCCCTGTATGAGACTAAGCACTGTCTTCTCTTCTTGCATGAGTCTAAGCATTGCATCCCTAATTGCATAAGGCTAAGAATTCCCATTCCCTACATGAAACTAAGCATTGTCTTCTCTTCTTGCATGAGGCTAAGAATTGCCTCCGTAATTGCATAAGGCAGAGCATTGCCTTTCCTTGCATGAGACTAAGCATTGTCTCTCTTTCTTGCGTACGGCTAAGCACTTCCTTTCCCTGCATAAGACTAAGCATTGTCTCCTCTTCTTGCATGAGGCTAAGCATTGCGTCCCTAATTGCATAAGTCTAAGCAATGCCTCTCTCTGCATGAGACTAAGCATTGGCTCATCTTCTTTCATGAGTCTAAGCATTGCCCCCCTTCTTGCATTTGGCTAAGCACTGCCTTTCCGTGCATAAAGCTAAGCATTGTCTCTCTTCTTCGCATCGGGCTAAGAACTGCCCTCATCTCACACAAGACCAAGCCTTGTCTTGTCTCGTTCTTGCATATGACTAAGCATCACTTGTTTCCTTTATCAAGCGAAAGATATTTCCACATACTTGAATTTCATGGACTGAAACATTGCCACATTTTCTGAAGGTGTCATAGTCTGAATGCATCATCCCTATAGCCTGAAGACACCATTCCATGGACTAAGGATCTCTCAAAGCTGTATATCATTATTCCAAGGCGTCATAGCCCAAAGATACCATCCTTATGGCCCGAGGACACCATTCCATGGCCTGAGGATCTCTCAAAGTTGTATATCATTATTCCAAGGCGTCGTAGCCTAAAGACACCATCCTTATGGCCCGAGGACACCATTTCATAGCCTGCGAATCCCTTTATTATACTTTTCATGGCCCAGGGCATCATGGGCTAAGGATATCATCCTCACCATCAAAAAGACAACCTTCATGGTCCAAAGGGCATTTGCATCATGTTGAAATAACCCGTATATGTTCGTATGCACCATATTTTGTGTTTTGTAGGTAACTCGGGAGGTAAATGTTCTGCAAACACGAGCAATCTTTGCTCCTGTTTCCCTTCACAACGTTCACATCCTTTGACTACTTCAAACGTAACCAACATTTCTACCTTTCACTCTATGACCGTTCAAGATATCTGCCTCATGATACACCTGCAACATTCATTTCACATTCATGACTGTCGCGCCCCCTTTTTCTATCGCATGGGTTAGGTACGGAGAGATCGGGTTTTATGACATTCTGGACAACTCCTTAAAGAAAAAGGGTTTAAGGAAGAGTCGCCACCTAACGATTTTTATGGTGCGTTAGGGCACCTAGAGTTGATAACCCATAAACTAGTTTGCATTACCATAGATCGGGTAAGGGCTTGAAATTATCCCAAGGGGAAGGTGTTAGGCACCCCTCAAGATCCACAACTGTGGGTCCCAGCCAAGACATTTTGTGAATTTGGACGATGAACAAGTAGCAAGCAAGGTTCATATAAGAGGGGGTTTCAAATAGGTGTAAAAATCTTTAAAGGTTTATAGAAAAACATTAGAATGACATTTGAAAAGAAACTGTCCTAGGTTTAAAGTAATACGGATCACATCAATGCAATACCCGGTATGTCACGCCTCGAAGAGGGGCTACACGTGGTATTAGCGCACCATTCATCATATCCACATTCTACCCTTCCCACCCCATAAAGGTTATTTAAAGCGCGTGTGTCGGTCACGAATGCTTATTGCGTGCTATTACCCATCCCATCCTATCAGTCCTGGAGGGTGTTTAGGACTACTATTCCTACAAGGCGAGTACTAGGCTGACCCCTAGGTTTAAAGGATAAACTCTAAGCGTCATACAATAACAGTTAGTACTACATATAGAGGAAGCATACAAAAGCAAATATGGGCTTATAAATCCCTCCACATGTTGTACACGTAAATAACACGACTCAAGCACATACAGGAGTCTCGAGTTTCAGAACTTAAGGCAGGATTTTAGATGTGAATACAGCATTAAGACAGCAGGATTAAAGAGTTGCAGAAGAAGTATATGGCCAGTTTTAGACCATTGTAGTTAACAAGCGAAGTGCAAAGAGTTTCGGATTTATATTGGGATCCTAGAGTTTGCCTAGGTATCCGAAATGTTCTAGATACTGTTTAATAGACATACATAATGCACTTCCTTAGGTTTAGCTCTAGTGAACAGGTGATTATGTGAGTATGATGGATGCAAGTCCTACATGCATGGTATCTAAAATGCACGCATAATGTAGGCAGACCTAAACATGCTTTACTGAATACACAAACATTTGCAGAAATCAGAAATCATTATTTTAACGATATTTTACTTATTAACCAAAACATACATAAACATGATTCAAGTTGTCGATCCTATTCTCGTGAATTCTAAATGTTCTTAGTGGTATGCTTAGTACAATGCTCAAATATCGGCATGCTGAGAGTAAATTCCTAAGATAATAGGATATCTGATGCAAATATTGATAATTGATTATTAATACGAATCTAAAACAGGATTTCTATGTGCAACAGTTATGTATATGCAGAGGCAGTGTCATTGTGGCAACCATTTCTTATAGTTATTTAACTAGAACATGATTTCTAAGCGAGACAGCAATTGTAACAACCTATCATTGGTAGTTAACATGATTTGCTAAGTGATCATGAGTGTGATGAGATGCTGAAGTAAAGAAACCTAAAACATGATTTACTAATGCATGGCAAATAAGTCCTAAACAGGATTTCTATTGCGCACATAGGTGAAGTAAATCCTAAAAATGTTTTCTATCCGGATTTATACTAAACATGCATAATCCCACCCTTTTCACTATCCAGCCCCGGAGTTAGTTTACAAATAATTATTACAGACCGGCATAGCATAAATTACACAACTGAATAAGAAAATCAAGAAGCTATACTATAGAGAGCCTAACAGTAGGCCCAAGTACCAGATCCACTTGCCATATGCCATGATCCTCAACCCAAGTGTGTCATAGTCTCTAAGGACCTCAGAAGATCCTGGACAGTGCTTCACACCCAGGTACCCTAGCCAAGGATGAGTAAGTGCAGTGTAGAGTGCCAACCTTGTGTGTCAAAGTTCAATGAGTACTCAAGGTACCCAAGGCAATGCTCACACGAAGGGGGCTGAACCTAAAGTCTAAGAGTAGTGGGAAGTGCTTGGAGTTTTAAAAAAAAAAAGAATTTTTGAGTTTGAAAAGAGTAGTCTGAAACAACAGTACTTAAAAAAACAACTTAGAAAAAGTAATAAAGGATTTTGTGAGAAAAACAGTTTATCAAAGAGTGAAGCAATACAATCACAACCAGTAGGTAGAGAGTTCAGGAAAGGAACAAACACAAACAGGGGTAGGTAGTTGGGGATAAATAATTAGCAGTAGAATAAGGTTACAGATTCACATAGTTACCACATAGTCGTTTACAAAGCAACATAGATTCACAGAGTCACATATTAGGCATGGAATCAGAACTATGTAGCATTCAGGTATCATGTGTTTGTAACATGGGAAGCTAAGCATGTAACAGTGGTCATGTTGAGATGAGAAACATCAACCCATAAACGAGTAAGCATACTAGTTACATAAGTCTCACACAGAGTCACACATGAGGAAACATGAGATATATTAGGCTAAGCGGAAGAGAAAGGACATGCTAATAACACAAGACTCAAACAGTTATAGAGAATCACATGGAGAAAGCAGAATAGCAAAAGGGAAAATACATTATAGAGTCATGTTAATAACATGGTAGGCAGTAGAACCACAAGATAAAGCACAAAAGGAACAATAAGTAGATAAACAAGAACTGAAGCATATTGTGTGGAGATACTATAAAACTAACTTAGAGACATACCAGTCGAGTGATAGAGAATAGACAAATGCAAAGAGATAGAGCAGCAACAACAGTATGCAGAATAAGAGAGCAACATGACAATAGTATGCAGATGCAAGAGAGCAACAATGATTACTCAGGCCTTGCTTTCCGCCGCCTGAGTGGTCAATAACTAGTGTGAAAAGCAAGAAATGAGGGGTATGAAAGCAAAGAGAACTCAGAACAATTTTAGTGCTCTGAGCTTTGAGTTATGCCTTAGTGATATGCAGTGTATCAATGTGTTCGTGTCAGTCTAGAGTGTGTGTGTGTAAAGAGAGAAGGTAGGGTATATATAGTTTGAAAGACGAGTAGCCACACAGGTAGAGGGTGCACAGTTATGGAAATACAACCAATTAGTATCAATTAAATTACTGGACTCCTTCAATTAAGGAGTCAAGTTCAAACAGTGCAGCCAGGGCTAAATAAGGAAAAGAAATCAACTTATAAGACTGATTTTGTTTAATTAGGGACAAGGAAATCATATGGCACATAATAAGAGCCAAACACATAGTATATAATTAAGGAAAGTTCAACTAACCTTATATTTATAAAGTAAACTAGGGTATTAGTTTTGAAAATCAACTGAAAGAGTCACGGAAGCAATTACAATTATAGGGAATCTGATATAGTTAAGGAAAGTATCATATAAGTGTGGAAAGCAGTCAAAGAAATGGGTACAAAGTTACAAAGGACATACATAATCACCTATTCAAGGAAAGCATCACAGGCCTGGGGATTCTTACACAAAAGGATCAATATAAATCAACAAGTAGATAGCCAGTAGGGTAGAGGTCAGAGTTTTCAATCATTTAAATAGCAGTCACTAATTGACATGAAGATATACTCATAGAAATAAAAAAGAATAGGTCATAACAATGAATCAAGCGAAAGTCATAAAGAACATACGAGTACACATAGTCAAACAATAAGGATCAACCTAGAACACTAGGGTTTCAGCAATAACAGTTCAAACAACAAGAAATCATGAGATAATCGCTTAAACATAGCATAGATGATTAAAATCAAAAGGGAATACTATTTTGAGAACAAGGTATAGAAACCCTAGCTTTTGAGATTGTTAAAAACGAGATTTTCCAGAGAAAACCATAGAGAAACATCATAATATTGTAAAATGTGAAACGGATCTTAAAAGAAACCCATAAATACAGAAGGCTAGGGTTTCGTGGAACCCATAAAAGAGGGCAAACCTCATGAACGACAATCGATTTAGGCCGAAGAGACTGCAAGCTTACTCAAACGGCCGGGGTTTGGCCGGAAAATGGCAAGAGACCCAAAGGGAGGTGAGTGAACCGCTCCAGGTTCATCTGAGGAGCCTAGGATGTCACTGAGTGATTGAGAGGCGAGTAGATGACCAGGAGATAGTAGGGAATCAAGGTTCCGGTGAGAATCCACCGGAGAAGGCGACTGGAAAACATCGGAGAAGACGAAGTCAAGAGACTTCAAGAGAGTCGTAGAGAGATAGAGAGATGAATCATCTCGAAGGGAAATGAGACGAAGGGGGGAGGTTAGGTTAGAGTTAATTATGGTAAGGGGCATCTGGGCTGTTGATCTAATTTGATCAACGGCCCAGATTAATTCAGAACTGGGCCGGGTATGGGTTGGTTTGGGCTTGGTCGTTTATGGTTTACAGATGGGTTTGGGCTGGGTATAACTTAGGCTGGATTTAAAAAATAAAAATTGGCTACTTGTTAAATACCCACTAAAAATAGATAAATAATTAATAAAAATAGCTAATAATTAGATAAAATAAAATTAAGGCTAAATAAGTGAAATTAATGTAATTAACTAGTATTTAAAATATAAGATGACTAACCACTGAATTAAAATAGCATAAAATATACAATTAGGCTACAATTGCAAAATCATTATAATTATAGCCAAATAATGCCAAATTGGCTAATTGGTGAAATAATAAAATTCCAATAGGTTTAAACATAAGATATAAATAACCTATTGAGTAATAAAATGACTTGAATTATTTGTAACATCACTTATGCATAATTATGAATAATTATGGAACATAAAAATGTTAAATAACCAGGAAAATGATTTGATAAAAATATAAAAAATTATGGAAAAATATCGATTACTGCAAGGAGTGATTCTGAAAGCTTATATGCAAGATTAAAAATAATTTTAGGAAAAATTGGGTATCAACAGCTGCCCCTCTTTACCCGAGAAGGATGAAAGAGTTGTCGGGTCAAGATATGATGGCCAATTTTGACCGAGCGAAACGGTTGGTCGCACCCTAGTTTCTGAGCTACCTACATATACTTGGTTTTACAGGAATCAGGTCGTATGTAGTTTATGAATCACTATTGAAGCATACCGGTGGTGTTTTACAAGAACAGATGCAAGGTGCAGGGTAAGGTGGACGGGAAGGTCTTACAGGGTCGTTCTGAGAACTGGAGCGGTTCGCTCCTACCTGGCTGGCTGGCTGTCCCTGCCGGGTTACCTGCAAATAAATAACAAGCATATACTGCGCATAATATAAACATGATGCAAGTTCCCGTTGGACTATGAATGATGTCTTTGGACAATTGACGATGATGTCCTTAGACCATGATGTCCTGGGCCATAAATCGCTTGGTGCGGGATTCGCAGGCTATGAAATGATGTTCTCGGGCCATGAGGATTGTGCCTCTGAACCATGATGCCTTTGAATAATGATGTGCAGATTGAAATAAAGAGATCCTCACGCCATGAAATGATGTTCTCGGGCCATGGAGATGGTGCCTCTGAACGATGACGCCTTTGGACAAGTTGGCGATATTTTAGCCCATGAAGAATGCAGTAGTATGATGCTGACAAGACAGAGCTTAGTCTTGCGATTTGCGAAAGGAAAGAGGGGCAGAGCTTAGCCCGAAAGAAAGTGTAAATAAATAGCTTAACGCAAGGTGATTGCTTTGAAAAGGTAGATAGGAGATTTGCGTAATGAAGTAGAATGCAGAGAGAGGTAGCGTGGAACCTCGGAAGGCGGGATGGTAGCCTCATGAAATGCAGGAAATAAATGCAGGGTAGATAGCGCTTAACCTTGAAAGGCAGAATGGTAGCCTTATGCAATGCAGGAAATAAATGCAGATGGAGGTAGAGCTTATTCTCAGAAAGCAGAATAGTAGCCTTATGCAATGCGAGAAAATTCAGGGATACAATGCTTAGTCTCGGAAGGCAGAATGGTAGCCTCATGCAATGCAAGAAATAAATGCAGAAGAGGTAGCGTAGAACCTCAGAAGGCAGAATGGTAGCCTTATGCAATGCAAGAATAAAGTGCAGGAGAGGTAGTGTAGAACCTCGGAAGGCAGAATGATAGCCTTATGCAATGCGAGAAAATGCAGGGAGACAGTGCTTAGTCTCGGAAGGCAGAACAGTAGCCTTATGCAAAGATGCGAATGCAGGGGAGGTAGAGCTTAACCTCGTAAGGCAGAATAACAGCCCTATGAATTGCGAGAAAATGCAGGGAGACAGTGCTTAGTCTCGGAAGGCAGAACAGTAGCCTTATGCAATGCGAGAAAATGAAATGACAGTAAGAGTTCTTAGCTGATGATAAATTTTGGCGATATGATTGTTGTGAATGAAGGTTTGTTTGCGATAATAGTAAGTGTCGGCATGTGCGATGAGTTCGAGAGCGTATCCTTGAGAAGTATGCGTCTTCCGAGGATAATAGGATGTTTTGGGCTTTCGCCATATTTGTGCCTGCATCCAAAGAAAAATCGTGAGTTCTGTAAAGGGGAGGGTTAGTTCGTATCCCCGATGGCTCGGCTTGGCCTATCTGCTTGATAATGATAACTTTGTTGTACCATGGGGGTAGCATTGCTAAACAAGCTGTTTTGGGAAGTAAATATGCATGGTTTTATAAAATATAACATACAATTTAAAACAAATTTTTTTCGATGAACCGACAACCACGACGCGGTTCAAGACATTGCAGCCTCTCTTGATACGGAATTTTGAGGGTCCTCCTCAAAATTCTTCCCCAGTTTGATAGGTGAATGCGTCTGGCTGCTGATTGTGTGGCGACCGACTGAACTTGCTTCGGAATTTTGAGGTCCCTCCTCAAAATTCTGCCCCAGTTTCCATTCGTGGGGAAAAATGAAATTTTTATTAAAATGTGACCGAACCCATAGGGCTGCCTACGTATCCCCTCTTAAACGGGAATCAGGTCAGGCATAGTTCGATTTACAGCATTGAGAAAAGCATAAAGAGTTACACATAGTAATGCTTGACTGGGTCTGAGTTGAATTGTTTAGGCCAAACTTCTCCATCCATTTCTGCAAGTAGGAGTGCTCCACTTGTCAGCACTCGGTGAACCATGTACGGGCCTTGCCAATTGGGAGAGAATTTCCCTTTTGCTTCGTCTTGATGAGGAAATATTTTCTTTAACACCAGCTGCCCTGGTGTGAATCGTCTTGGTTTGACTTTCTTGTTGAAGGCTCTGATCATTCTGTTCTGATATAGCTTACCATGACAAACCACATTCATTCTTTTTCCGTCTATGAGGGCCAATTGCTCATAGCGGCTTCTTACCCATTCTGCGTCGCTGAGCTTAGCTTCTTGTATGATTCTCAGAGATGGAATCTCAACTTCAGCAGGAATGACGGCTTCTGTACCGTATACCAACATGTAAGGAGTTACCCCAGTTGATGTGCGAACCGTGGTGCGGTATCCCAGTAGGGCGAATGACAGCTTCTCATGCCACTGCTTGTGATTCTCTATCATCTTTCTCAGTATCTTCTTGATGTTCTTGTTGGCAGCCTCAACGGCTCCATTCATTTGAGGTTTGTATGCTGTAGAATTCTTGTGTTTGATCTTGAAGGTTTCACGCGTTACTTTCATCAAATCACTGTTTAGCTTGGAACTATTGTCGGTGATGATCGAATATGGAACTCTGAACCAACAAACAATGCAGTCGTGGACAAAATCGGCCACGACCTTCTTAGTAACTGCTTTGTAAGATGCTGCTTCGACCTATTTGGTGAAATAGTCAATGGCAACAAGAATGAACTTGTGTCCATTGGAGGCTGCAAGCTCGATTGGTCCAATAATATCCATGCCCCAAGCGGCGAACGGCCAGGGTGAACTTGTTGCATTAAGCTCACTAGGAGGTACCTTTATCATATCCCCATGTATCTGACATCGGGGCATTTGCGTACATACTGGATGCAATCTGTTTCCATGGTCATCCAGAAATAACCAGCCCAAAGTATCTTCTTTGCTAGAACAAACCCGTTCATATGAGGACCGCATGTACCAGCATGTATTTCCTCCAACAACTTCGTTGCTTCCTTTGCTTCAACACATCTTAGCAAACCCAGATCGAGAGTCCTCCTGTACAGGATTCCTCCGCGGTGAAAGAAATTGTTTGATAACCTTCGAAGAGTGCGCTTCTGAGTAGCGTTTGCAAGCTCTGGGTACTCTCCCTCTTCCAAATACTCCTTGATATCATGAAACCAAGGTCTTCCGTCTTCTTCCTCTTCAACATGGCGCAGTAGGCCGGCTGATTGTTGATCCCTACCGGGATAGGATCAATGAAGTTCTTGTCTGGATGCTGGATCATAGATGACAAGGTGGCCAGTGCGTTGGCGAATGCATTCTGGATTCTGGGAACGTGCCGGAATTCAATCTTTGTGAACCTGTTTCTCAATTCCTGCACACGATGTAGGTATGGAAGTATTTTGGAATTCTTGGTTCCATTCTCCTTGGACTTGGTGTATCAATAAGTCTGAATCACCAATCACTAATAATTCCTGAACATTCATGTCGATGGCCAAGTTGAGCCCCAGGATGCAGGCCTCATATTCAACCATGTTGTTGGTGCAAGGGGAACCTGAGTTTGGCGGATACCGGGTAGTGCTGACCAGTTTCTGAAATTAAGACTGCTCCAATACCCATGCCTTTGAAGTTTGCAGCCCCATCAACGAACATCCTCCATCCATCGTAGGATTCTGCAATGTCCTCTCCTGCGAATGACACTTCTTCATCGGGGAAATACGTTTTCAATGGTTCGTATTCTCCGTCCACAGGATTTTCAGCAAGATGATCGGCTAATGCTTGTCCCTTGACCGCCTTCTGAGTTACGTAAATGATGTCGAACTCACTTAACAGGATCTGCCATTTAGCTAGCTTGCCAGTGGGCATGGGCTTCTGAAAGATGTACTTTAGCGGATCCATCCTCGATATGAGGTACGTTGTGTAGGCACAGAAATAATGCCTCAGCTTCTATGCGACCCAAGTCAAAGCACAACAGGTGCGTTCTAGTAGAGAATACCGGGCCTCATACGGAGTAAACTTCTTCCTGAGGTAGTAAATTGCTTGCTCTTTCCTCCCTGTTTCATCATGTTGCCTGAGAACGCAACCGAAAGCTTCATCTAACACAGCAAGGTAGAGTAATAGAGGTCTACTCGGCTCTGGAGGTACCAATACTGGTGGTGTTGAGAGGTACTCTTTGATTCTGTCGAACGCCTTTTGACAATCCTCAGTCCATTTAGTGGCCGCATCCTTTCTTAGCATCTTGAAAATAGGTTTGCAAATGACAGTGGACTGGGCTATGAACCGGCTGATAGAATTGAGCCTTCCCAGAAAGCTCATAACATCCTTCTTGTTCCTTGGTGGTGAAAATTCTTGGATGGCTTTGAATTTTGATGGATCTAGCTCTATTCCTCGATGACTGACAATGAACCCTAGAAGCTTGCCAGCAGGAACCCCGAACGCACACTTTGCGGGGTTAAGTTTCAGATTGTATTTCCTTAACTTGTTGAAGAGCTTTCTCAAATCTTCCATGTGATCAGCAACTTTATTTGATTTGATGATGACGTCGTCCACATATACCTCGATCTCATTGTGAATCATATCATGGAATATAGTAGTCATGGCTCTCATGTAAGTGGCCCCTGCATTCTTCATACCGAATGGAATCATCTTGTAGCATTACACTCCCCACGGCGTAATGAATGCCATTTTCTCAGCATCTTCCTCGTCCATCCAAATATGATGGTAACCAGCAAAACAATCTA
Source organism: Nicotiana undulata (assembly GCA_005239495.1). Lineage (NCBI taxonomy): Eukaryota > Viridiplantae > Streptophyta > Magnoliopsida > Solanales > Solanaceae > Nicotiana > Nicotiana undulata. Next base: position 307,793 of record ML253494.1, read on the forward strand.
CAAAGGAATGCAGCTCGTGCTTGGCACAATTATCAATTAAGATGTGTATGTTTGGCAGGGGGAATTCGTCTTTCAGACTGGCCTGGTTGAGATCCTAGTAGTCGACGCAGACTTTGACCTTCCCATCTTTCTTTGGTACAGGCACAATGTTGGCTAACCATGTAGGATATTCGACCACCCGGAGAACCCCGGCGTTGATCTGCTTGGTGACCTCTTCTTTGATTTTCAAGCTCATGTCTGGTTTGAACTTCCTGAGCTTTTGCTTCACTGGTGGGCATGTTGGATCGGTTGGCAGCTTGTGGGACACAATAGATGTACTGAGGCCAGTCATGTCATCATATGACCAGGAGAATATGTCCTCATATTCCCTTAAGAATTCCATATATTCCTCATTTTCTGACGGCGATAGATGAATGCTGATGCGTGTTTCTTTGACGTTCTCTGCGTTTCCCAGGTTGACCTTAGTCTCGTCCAAGTTATACTTAGGTCTATTCTCAAAGTTCTCGACCTCTTTAATAATATCCTTAGGTATATCATCCTCGTCTGACTCGAAATCCATTTGTTGTGTTACCTCGTTGCATGTCACAGTCGTCGGTTCATCAAGATAAGTAATAGTAATGCTGTGTAAATAAAGTAATGGGGAGGAAAACAATAGCAAGTAAATATAAGATTTATAAAGAAACTGGAAATGCTTTGATATATTAAATAATTGTTTAAACATGGGAGCTTTTTCTTGCAGAAATTAAAATGCGAAAAGCAGAAAATTCTTTAAATAAATAAACTGTAAAGAAATGTTTGTTTCGTTAGCCTTGCTACCCCGAGGCTTGACGGGCTTTAATTTTCATGACGGACCAATTGTTTAGATATGATCCCTTTCTCACGATCTGTGTAAAAGGGCCTTCCTCCCCCTCCTCTTCGAGAATGACACAGCAGTCCATATCCTCATCATCCAGAAATAGATCCCTCATTGTCGCTAGTGCTTCCTCTTCGTCTGTACCATATATGATGTCAGCTGGCTGGAAAGTTTGCTCTATGTGGGGTATTGCCTGCTCCAATGGGTAGTAAGGACCGCGCTATGGTGGCGACCAGTTATTGAATTCTTGCCAAGTATAATCATACCCTAGACCGAAGGTAGTACCGTGCTCCTTGAGTTTTATAGGCTTTGTGATTCCCTGAAGTTATTTACCGAGCCCTTTGCCTTGCTCTTACCCTTGCTAGTTCAATATTCTTTCGGTCTTACTGTCCCACCACTTGTCCTTGTCAATGGCGTTAACACGTTCAACGTTGTGGTAGATTTCTCCACCCAATTTCCTCCTTCCATCGATGACCGAAAAGGTCTGGCGACTGTAGATATGGTTGCTACCGTCACCATGAATGATTACCTCTTGGTTATTCCATTCAAACTTCACATCTTGGTGTAAGGTTTATGCCACGACCCCAGCATCGTGGATCCAAGGTCGCCCCAACAGTAGGTTGTATGATGCAGGCACGTCTATCACTTGGAAGTCTACATCGAACCAATTAGGCCCCATCTGTAGGCACAAGGTGATTTCTCCTATGGTAGACCTATGTGAACCATCGAAAGCCTTCACGTTGATCTCTCCTTCTCTTATCTCATGTAGACTCTTGCCCAATTTCTTGAGCGTGACCAGCAGACAGATGTTGAGGCTGGAACCCCTATCAACTAGGATCCTTGTGATGAAATGATCCTCACATTGCACAGTGATGTGCAGTGCTTTGTTATGTCCTAATCCTTCGGGCGGTAGCTCATCTTCATGGAAAGTGATCTTGTGACTTTCCAGTACCTGGCCTACCATGTTGGCCATTTCCCCACTGGTGATATTGTCTGGCACATATGCTTCACTCAGCACTCTCAGCAAAGCACTCATATGTGTTTCAGAGTTCTGTAATAGGGAGAGGATGGATATCTGAGCTGGTGTTTTGTTCAACTGGTCGAGGATGGAGTATTCCTTGGCTTGTATCTTTCTCCACTGATCGTCTGAACCTGTTTCAATGATGGGGGGACGGTTGTTGGCCTGCTTTCTAGACTCGGCCAAATATTCAGGGGTATAAAATCTGCCAGTTCTCGTCATACCCTGTGCAGCGATGGCTTCTTCAAACTTGCCTTTACCTTTCCTCTTTGCTTCATCGGTATAGTCCCGTCGAATGGCGTCTGAGTAAAAGGGTGTCGTTGTTGACATTGCCACTGGAATAGGTGTGGTCATTCTTATTCCTGCCGGATTATATGTTATAGATGGCCGGACTGCAATTTCGAGCGATCGTACAAACTCGACTTCGATCGGCACTAGGCCTTTTCCTTTGCGGGTGGTCTCGATTCAAATTCAAGTGGAATGGACATGTTTACCTCAGCTTCCTCAGATGGCTGCATCTGGACCACGATCAGATTAAGATTAATGGAAGGCTTCTTCGGATCACCCTCTGCAATCAGCCCAATCGATCCCTCAGGATCCCAGTCATCATCAACCTCAATTATGTGGATTCCACCCTTATGGTCAGGCAGCGGATTATTGCGAACATTAGGAGCAGGATCCTTGGCTACAATGATTTTGTTATCTATGAGGGTCTGTATATTGTCCTTCAAGGAACGGCATTCCCCGATGGTGTGTCCCTTCATGCCGGAGTGGTAAGCACAGGTTTTGTTTGGGTTTACCCATTGAGAAGGGTTCTCAGGGGCGATAGCGGGAATGGGTGTCACATAATCGGCGACTTTGAGCTTTTCGTATAATTGGTCAATGGGTTCAGCTATGGCGGTATACTGTTTTGGTGGACGACGGTCGAAGTTTGGGCGAGGTCTTGGGAAGTTTTGGCGATTAGGTGGTGATTGGTAGTGAGAAGGCTGGGAATTGTAGGCATTATAGACGGGAGCTGTTTGGGAGTATCTGGGCGAGATAGGCTGATATGTGGGTGGTGGAGCTTGGTAGGAGGGTGAGGGTGTTTGGTATTGAAGTGAGGGTGCTTGGTAGCTTGGAGCTGGTTGGTACGCGAAGGAAGGTGCGGGGTATACTTGGTATTTGGGAGGAGACTTGGCTTGTTGTGCCACCATCACGGCTCCTACATCCCTTTTCTTGGACACACCACCGGATTGCAGAGCTTTATTGGTAGCATGTAAAGCTTCAAAATTAGTAACCATACCGTTTTTGATACCTTCCTCGATTCGCTCTCCCAGCTTGATGATATCAGAAAACTTGTGCCCCTCGACCATCATCAGTCGCTCATAGTACTGAGGATCCTGAGCTCGTACAAAGAACTTCTTCATTTGTTCCACTTCCAAGGCCGGTCTGAACTTGGCAGCTTCTGACCTCCAACGAGTAGCATACTCGCGAAAGGTCTCTGTTGGTTTCTTCTTTAAGTTCTTGATGTAGAATATATCTGGTGCATTCTCCTTGTTGAACCTGAATCTATCCATGAAGTCCGTAGCCATGCTCACCCAATTGGTCCATTTCTTTGGATCCTGGATGATATACCAGGATAGTGCATCTCCTTTCAAGCTCCTCATGAAGAGTTTCATGCGAATTCTTTCATCTTTTCCCACGCCGACCAATTTGTCGCAGTAAGTCCTCAGATGGACTCTTGGGTCACCAATACCATCGAACATCTCGAACTTAGGAGGTTTGGACCCCTCGGGCAGTTCGACATCGGGTTGTATGCAAAGATCCTCATAGTTCAACCCCTCAATCCCTTTAACTCTTTTGATGCCCTGAACTCGTTTGATCAATTTCTTGAGTTCTCGGCCAGATTCCTGATGAGCCTATCCTTCTCGTAGGACTCATGGGTATGCGGTGTAGAATGAGATACGGTTTCCACATAAATGGGATTATCGTAATCCTAGAAGTGGTCTCTTGTCTGATCCTGGAGAGGCGGAGTGTTGTGGTGACATGTGTTGCGTTGTGCTGGTGGAACTGGACTTTTTGGATGATTTGGATGTTTGGGGATGTTTTGTGGTAAAGTGGGGTTCGGAGCATTTGGGAAGTGAACGTCTGGGACGTTGAGGGATAATGATAAGTGGGCCAAGTTCTTGACTTGATCAATTTCCTCTTGGAACTTTAGCAGCTTCTTCTCAAGTGGATACATAACCTCGTGCAGAACCTGAATACCTCGACCATTAGTGATCTCAACCTGTTCATCTCCGTTGTCTTTTCTGGTACCGCTTGTATCTTCCATCTTAGTTTTTCCCTTGTTTTTCCCTTTAGGAGGACTGGGAGGAGGAGTAGGATGAGGGCCCTTTGATCTTGTGCAATAAGCTGTTGATGCCAGAGTGCACGAACTACCCTTTGGGGAGGGGAATAATAAATAAAGAAAAACAAAACAAAAGGTAAGGAAGTTACTGAGGATTATGAAGAATATTGTGGTAATTTAAACGCGTAATGCGAAAATGTAAAACGCATCCTAAGTTGGGGAACCTATTTGTGCCCGAGGTAGGCCTAGCAACAAATTAATTTGGAGAACTTAAAATACTAAATGCCTCATTTTATTGATATTAAAATAGACAAATCCAACTTGACTCTAAGAATGCGAAATATAAAATGTCACTAATGGCCAGTGGCTTTATTACATCAAAAGCAAATTAAAGACAAATCCTATCTATTTGGTCCCAGAAGGGCCTTTCCCAGACTCGGATCTCTGCTTGCCTTGATCAACATTCCCATCTCGCGGAGTCCCAGCAGCAAGTAGGTCCTGGCTAGAATTCCCATTTCACCTCTCTCGGTCTTCTGACAAGTCTCGATCCTCCTAAGGAACTTCTCCTCCAGGTCAACTATGCCTCGCTCCAAGTGTGCTAGCCTCCGGGTGGAAGTGATGGCCATGTCCTTCCATTCCTCAATCAGACTTTTGTTGGTTGTGTGGATTTTGCGATGATCTTCCTCACAGTCACGAAGCCTCTTGCGCAGCTGGTTGAGTCTAGTTGTTGCCTCGGCTTTCTTATCTATGACTCTATGTCTTCGAGCGAACCCTGGCTCAATACTTCCTCCCCAGTTATCTTCTAACCATCCCAGATAATAAGGAGAGCAACCAGCGTGATACCTGTCGGGCTCGATAGTATCCTTCTTCAACTGGATCCTGCAGTTCCACAATTGCTGAGCTTGACACTTGTGAGGGTTGTCATCATTTTGGAAGTCCGCCCTGAGATGACTCATTTTCTCGACCCTTGGGATGACTTGCTTCCTCCCTGCCTGCCTCATGACTCGAATCGGGACGTAAGGGTATGTCCCTCTAAGCCCAATCAATATTNATGAAAACATGTCGGGGATGTAGTTCATACGCTTTGGATGATGGAACGCAATATGATCATCCCAAACTCTCCTATGTATGTCTTGACGGTAGTCACCCCTTTGCAGATGCTCGGTGAGCCAAAGCTGGAGTAGCAGGTTGCAACCCTCAAAATGTTTCGCTCCTCGTTGACAGTTCTCCAAGGCTCGGTATATGTCGGCAATGATCATAAGTACGATGCTGAAATCCTGCCCTTCGATCCCTTCCATCAAATTCTTGGTAACCATAGCCAATCTGGTGTGGATTCTCCCCTTCTTTGTCGGGAAGACCATCAGTCCCAAAAAGCAGAATATGAAGACGAATACCCGGCGGTGAATGTGCCCAGAGAGGTGAGGGCGAACTCTTCCTGATATGTGCGGTAAGACTGACTACGGCCATACCTCTCGTACAAGTAGTCAAAGGGGATGTACGAGTCTTTCAAGCAAACTAAGTCTGGATTCTTCTTGAGTCCCGTCATCTTGAGAAAACCCCGTCCTGTTCGGTTTTCAGGAATCAATAACCCTTGAGACTCCCAAGGCAAACTAGCTAAACCCCCTATCTCCTCTAGCAGCGGTGTCATCTCATTGTTCCCAAATCGAAAAACCGACCGATCACAGTCCCAGAATAAGGTGGCAGCCTCTATCACCATGTTATTAGGCTAAATGTCCAAGAGAGAGGGCAGGTTGCCCAGGTGTTTTCTGACTACTGTTTTGTCGCTTGAGTGCAAGTCTTCCCACCTATTACGAAGTTTTGGGTGGATGTTGGTGATCATGCCGAATCTGGGGACCTCGTGCCTCATTTCTGCAAAATAAATAGGTTAGGACCTTACCCCCACCAGACTCGACTATTTAACATCAATAATTAGCATGAGCATTTAAGTTCTCCAAATAAATGCACAGAACGTGAAGGCGTCCTTTTGAGTTCCAGGGAAACCCAATGGACTTTGGACAAGGCTATCTTAAAGGCTATTGTGCGGACAACACGTTAGCCTGGCTAGGTTTGACCATGATGCATGCAACATACAATAGAGTAAGGTTTCTATTGGGGTTTTAGACTGGTACCTTTGAGAGGAAAACTCAAGGGGGAAAGGCACGGAACTGTCGACTGCACCGCTGATCGACTAGTTTTACCGCAAATACGCCTTTCCGAATTTAGGGGGTGATAATATTGGAATAGCGCAACCACTCATTGTAAGCGTTGCTATAGGATTTTTGTTTGGCACGAGTGGAATATGAATGTTGAGTATGATATGCAAATAAATATCATTTAAACAAATAGGCATGTATTTTCACGTTGAGGAAAACGGTAAAGAAAGGAAATACAACAGTTATAATGGAAAGCGATTACAAAGAAAACATGAAGATATGTCAGTTTCGTTCAGGTGAAATGAATACTTGCAGAAAAAAAAAATTAAACAGTTAACAACATAAAAGGGGAAACGGAAAAGGTGTAAGCATTTAAATAAAAATTAAAGGTCCAAATTCACAAAGCAACTTGTAATGGTATAAGCCTAGGGACCTCCCCAGCAGAGTCGCCATGCTGTCGCGCCCCCTTTTTCTATCGCACAGGTTAGGTATGGTGAGATCGGGTTTTATGACATTCTGGACAACTCCTTAAAGGAAAAGGGTTTAAGGAAGATTCGCCACCTAACGATTTTTATGGTGCGTTAGGGCACCTAGAGTTGATAACCCATAAACGAGTTTGCATTACCAGAGATCGAGTAAGGCTTGAAATTATCCCAAGGGGAAGGTGTTAGGCACCTCTCAAGATCCACAATTGTGGGTCCCAGCCAAGACATTTTGTGAATTTGGACGATGAACAAGTAGCAAGCAAGGTTCATATAAGAGGGGGTTTCAAACAGGTGTGAAAATCTTTAAAGGTTTATAGAAAAACATTAGAATGACATTTGAAAAGAAACTGTCCTAGGTTTAAAGTAATACGGATCACATCAATGCAATACTCGGTATGTCACGCCTCGAAGAGAGGCTACATGTGGTATTAGTGCACCGGTCATCATATCCACATTCTACCCTTCCCACCTCGTAAAGGTTATTTAATGCGCGTGTGTTGGTCACGAATGCTTATTGAGTGCTATTACTCGTCCCATCCTATCAGTCCTAGAGGGTGTTTAGGACTACTATTCCTACAAGGCGAGTACTAGGCTGACCCTTAGGTTTAAAGGATAAACTCTAAGCGACATACAATAACAGTTAGGACTACATATAGAGGAAGCATACAAAAGAAAATATGGGCTTATAAATCCCTCAACAGGTTGTACACGTAAATAGCACGACTCAAGCACATAAAGGAGTCTCGAGTTTCAGAACTGAAGGCAGGATTTCAGGTGTGAATACAACACTAAGACAACAGGATTAAAGAGTTGCAGAAGAAGTATATGGCCAGTTTTAGACCACTGCAGTTAACAAGCGATGTGCAAAGAGTTCCAGATTTATATTGGGGTCCTAGAGTTTGCCTAGGCGTCTGAAATGTTCTAGATACTGTTTAATAGACATACAGAATGCACTTCCTTAGGTTTAGCTCTAGTGAACAAGCGATTATGTGAGTATGATGGATGCAAGTCCTATAGGCATGGTATCTAACATGTACGCATAATGTAGGCAGACCTAAACATGATTTACTGAATACACAAACATTTGCAGAAATCAGAAATCATTATTTTAACGATATTTTACTTATTAACCAAAACATTCAGAAACATGATTCAAGTTGATGATCTTATTCTCGTGAATTCTAAATGTTCTTAGCGGTATGCTTAGTACAGTGCTTGAATATAGGCATGCTGAGAGTAAATTCCTAAGATAACAGGATATCTAATGCAAATATTGATAATTGATTATTATTACGAACCTAAAACAGGATTTCTATATGCAACAGTTATGTATATGCAGAGGCAGTGTCATTGTGGCAACCATTTCTTATAGTTATTTAACTAGAACAGGATTTCTAAGCGGGACAGTAATTGTAACAGCCTATTACTGGTAGTTAACATGATTTGCTAAGTGATCATGAGTGTGATGAGATGCTGAAGTAAAGAAACCTAAAACATGATTTACTAATGCATGGCAAATATGTCCTAAACAGGATTTCTATTGCGCACATAGGTGAAGTAAATCCTAAACATGTTTTCTACCCGGATTTATACTAAACATGCATAATCCCACCCTTTTCACTATCCAGCCCCGGAGTTAGTTTACAAATAATTATTACAGACCGGCATAGCATAAATTACACAACGGAATAAAAAAATCAAGAAGCTATACTATAGAGAGCTTAATAGTAGGCCCAAGTACCAGATCCACTTTCCATATGCCATGATCCTCAACCCAAGTGTGTCATAGTCTCTAAGGACCTCAGAAGATCCTGGACAGTGCTTCACACCCAGGTACCCTAGCCAAGGATGAGTAAGTGCAGTGTAGAGTGCCAACCTTGTGTGTCAAAGTTCAATGAGTACTCAAGGTACCCAAGGCAATGCTCACACGAAGGGGGTTGAACCTAAAGTCTAAGAGTAGTGGGAAGTGCTTGGAGTTTATAAAAAAAAAGAATTTTTGAGTTTGAAAAGAGTAGTCTAAAACAACAGTACTTAAAAAAACAACTTAGAAAAAGTAATAAAGGATTTTGTGAGAAAAACAGTTTATCAAAGAGAGAAGCAATACAATCACAACCAGTAGATAGAGAGTTCAGGAAAGGAACAAACAAAAATAGGGGTAGGTAGTTGGGGACAAATAATTCGCAGTAGAATAAGGTTACAGATTCACATAGTTACCACATAGTCGTTTACAAAGCAACATTGATTCACAGAGTCACATATTAGGCATGGAATCAGAACTATGTAGCATTCAGGTATCATGTGTTTGTAACATAGGAAGCTAAGCATGTAACAATGGTCATGTTGAGATAAGAAAAATCAACCCATAAACGAGTAAGCATACTAGTTACATAAGTCTCACACAGAGTCACACATGAGGAAACATGAGACATATTAGGCTAAGAGGAAGAGCAGGGACATGCTAATTACACAAGACTCAAACAGTTATAGAGAATCACATGGAGAAAGCAGATTAGCAAAAGGAAAATGACATTATAGAGTCATGTTAATTACAAGGTAGGCAGTAGAACCACAAGATAAAGCACAAAAGGAACAATAAGTAGATAAACAAGAACTGAAGCATATTGTGTGGAGATACTATAAAACTAAATTAGAGACATACCAGTCGAGTGATAGAGAATAGCAAAATGCAAAGAGATAGAGCAGCAATAGCAGTATGCAGAATAAGAGAGCAGCAAAGGACAATAGTGTGCAGAATGAGAGAGAGCAACAGGACAGTAGTATGCAGATGCAAGAGAGCAATAGTGATTACTCAGGCTTGGCTTTCAGTCGCCTGAATGGTCAATAACTAGTGTGAAAATCAAGAAATGAGGGGTATGAAAGCAAAGAGAACTCAGAACAGTTTTAGTGCTCTGAGCTTTGAGTTATGCCTTAATGATATGCAGTGTATCAATGCGTTCGTGTAAGTCAAGAGTGTGTGTGTGTATAAAGAGAGAAGGTAGGGTATATATAGTTTGAAAGACGAGTAGTCACACAGGTAGAGGGTGCACAGTTATGGAAATACAACCAATTAGTATCAATTAAATTACTGGACTCCTTCAATTAAGGAGTCAAGTTCAAACGGTGCAGCCATGGCTAAATAAGGAAAGGAAATCAACTTATAAGACTGATTTTGTTTAATTAGGGACAAGGAAATCATATGGCACATAATAAGAGCCAAACACATAGTATATAATTAAGGAAAGTTGAACTAACCTTATATTTATAAAGTAAACTAGGGTATTAGTTTTGAAAATAAACTGAAAGAGTCTCGGAAGCAATTACAATTACAGGGAATCCGATATAGTTAAGGAAAGTATCATATAAGTGTGGAAAGCAGTCAAAGAAATGGGTACAGAATTACAAAGGACATACAGAATCACCTATTCAAGGAAAGCATCACAGGCCTGGGTATTCTTATACAAAAGGATCAATATAAATCAACAAGTAGAAAGCCAGTAGGGTAAAGGTCAGAGTTTTCAATCATTTAAATAGCAGTCACTGATTGACACGAAGATATACTCATAGAAATCAACAAGAAGAGGTCATAACAATGAATCAAGCGAAAGTCATAAAGAACATACGAGTACACATAGTCAAACAATAAGGATCAACCTAGAACACTAGGGTTTCAGCAATAACAGTTCAAACAACAAGAAATCATGAGATATTCTCTTAAACATAGCATAGATGATTAAAATCAAAAGGGAATACTATTTTGAGAACAAGGTATAGAAACCCTAGCTTTTGAGATTGTTAAAAACGAGATTTTCCAGAGAAAACCATAGAGAAACTTCATAATATTGTAAAATGTAAAACGGATCTTAAAAGAAACCCAGAAATACAGAAGGCTGGGGTTTCGTGGAACCCATAAAAGAGGGCAAACCTCATGAACGACAATCGATTTAGGCTGAAGAGACTGCAAGCTTACTCAAACGGCCGAGGTTTGGCCGGAAAATGGTAAGAAACCCAAAGAGAGGTGAGTGAACCGCTCCAGGTTCATCTGAGGAGCCTAGGATGTCACTGAGTGGTTGAGAGGCGGGTAGATGACCAGGAGATAGCAGGGAATCAAGGTTCCGTTGAGAATCCACCGGAGAAGGCGACTGGAAAACATCGGAGAAGACGAAGTCAAGAGACTTCAAGAGAGTCGTAGAGAGATAGAGAGATAGAGAGATGAACCGTCTCTAAGGGAAATGAGACGAAGGGGGGAGCTTAGGTTAGAGTTATTTATGGTAAGGGGCATCTGGGCCGTTGATCTAGTTTGATCAACGGCTCAGATTAATTCAGAACTGGGTCGGATATGGGGTTGGTTTGGGATGGGTCGTTTATGGGTTACAGATGGGTTTGGGCTGGGTATAACTTAGGCTGGATTTAAAAAATAAAAATTGGCTATTTGTTAAATACCCACTAAAAATAGATAAAAAATTAATAAAAAATAGCTAAGAATTAGATAAAATAAAATTAAGGCTAAATAAGTGAATTAATGTTATTAACTAGAATTTAAAATATAAGATGACTAATCACTGAATTAAAATAGCATAAAATGTATAATTAGGCTATAATTACAAAATCATTGTAATTATAGCAAAATAATGCCAAATTTGCTAATTGGTGAAATAATAAAACCCAATAGGTTTAAACATAAGATATAAATAATCTATTGAGCAAGAAAATGACTTGAAATTGTTTGTAACATCACTTATGCATAATTATTAATAATTATGGAACATAAAAATGTTAAATAACAAGGAAAATGATTTGATAAAAATACGGAAAATTATGGAAAAATATCGATTACTTCAAGGAGTGATTCTGAAAGCTTATATGCAAGTTTGAAAATAATTTGAGGAAAAATTGGGTATCAACAATGACTCTGCTTACGATACTATCCTACCCAAAAGATCCTTTTCGAAACATGTGACCATTTTTATAGCAAATCTATCAGTTTCGTTCACCGTTGGATCCAGAACTATACATTGCCTGATTTCCGTAACACCAGGGATATGTAGGTGACTCGGGAACCAGGGTTCCGCCCCATTTTTCAAATCACATCATTCCCCACTCAATTCGGCCAAAGTTGGTCATCATTTTCTTTACCCGACAACTCTTTCATCATTCCCGGGTAAAGAGAGGCAGTTGTTGATACCCAATTTTGCCCTAACATTTTTCCAAATTGTGCATATATTTTTCAAAATGCCATTTTTCATCCATTATTTAATTTACAAGATTTATACAAGCATTTTCCATAATTTTCAGAGCTTTTTTTTTTGTATTTAAATTACTTGAATATTTACTAATTATTCCCTTAAATTATTTTCAATAACTCAATCATCCAAATTTATTATTTTTACACCCACATACATGTTTTAAAATACATTTACATCATTTCATATAATTATATCTATATTTTAGTTATTTATGCAATTTTTACAATAATAGCTTATGTTCATGCATAAGTGCTCTTTTATTACATTATTTGTGCCAAATTAGCATTTATATTTTTATAATGGTAAATCATTATTTTCAACCATTTTAGTGCATAAATAATATTTTTATTTATTTATTACTTACTTTTATAAATTATTTTTTATAAATTTTGTGAATATAAATGGTAACCCAGTTTAAAGCCAATTTTCTGACCAAAATAGGCCCAGTACCTTAGCCCAATACCAACAACCCATCACCCCACGCCCGTTTTGTTTGACCTGCCACGTTCAATTTTTAATCCTAGCCGTTGATCTTGAGAGATCAACGACCCTCATTCATCCTCTCCTGTTAAATTAACCTCACCCAAACCCTATCCCTTATTTTACCCGTTCGCTGCTCCCAAATCCTCTCAAACCTTCTCCTCTACTCACAAACACTAACTGCCGCCTCCAGTTCTTTTCCTAATCCAATCCATTCATGGATTCTTACACTAATTTGCTTACCTTTTTAGGATTATATCATTGTTACTTCATTAAATATGGTATTACTTAGTACTTGCCCGATTTTGGCATGTATTACCTCTCCGAATCAAATGTGTCCTCAACCTACAAGATTCAGACGAAAATCCATCTGTATACACTCTCAACAAGGTCGTATGGGTCTGATGCATCGAGATTCTTGGCTAATTTTAACCATTTGACAAACTAGGGGTTGTCCGATTTTTTTACCTATTTTTGGTTCGGAATAGGCTATGCATGTGAATTTCTTTGTTCCTGCTTAAACTTGATTGATTTTCTTTCCTTATTTGTGTTTGAATAATTATTTTCCATGTTTACTTGTTCGATTTCTACTATTATATAAACCCATCCCCTAATCCCCTTTGACAGACTCTTAATGACGAGATTCACTAAATACTAAAAGCTATTTCTCTCTTATTCTCTCATTCGCTTATTCTATACTTTGGCTATTGACCGACTGAAAGCCAAGGCCACTAGAATTCCACTATTCGGCCTCTCTCAGTGCGAGTACCCGGGGTTCATCTGAAACCCTTGAGAATTATGGTGCATTGAGAATTTTGGGGTTTCTGCTACTATCTCCATGTTATTGATAAGCAAGCTATTGGCTTTTAATCTCTATTTTATTAACTCATTAATTCTGCAGAATGGTGAGTAATGAGACTCTTGCGATTATATTCTCTTTGTTTGTATTCATACTGTTAAGACCTTTGTGAATCAATGTGATGTTACTTGCTTCTGTTCGTATTCATGTTTGTTCTCATTATCCTTTATACTCCTGTGTTTGTTCTAGTATCTCAACATACTGGAGTTCTGAGTTTCGATGCATGCCTTCTATGTGTGCACAATTTTATTAATTTCTGATTACTTTCAGCCTGCTCTGTTATTTTGATCACTAGAAAGCTTTATGTCATGCCTTGCCTTGGATTCTTGTACTGAAACTCTTAAGGGATATCTCCTGCCCAAATCATTTTTGAGTGAACTTCTGTCCGATGAATACTTTATGTATGTTCTACTATTTCCCCTGCTTTATGCTTACATGAACCTTATGCGCTAATTACTGTCTCAATGTTTAGCCAAACATGTTGCTCTGTTGTTTTTTTCTCAATCCTACAGTCTTTAGCATTGCCTGAAACTTCTAGTTGAATTTTGATATACTTAGCTTCTTCTATTATGAATAGTCAACTGGAATAAGCCCTAGAATGTGCTTATTCTATTAACCTTAAGTTGATATGCTTTTCTACCATGAGCTCTTTGGATTCAGAATCGTTGTGTTATACTTAGCAAGTTAGGCGGCTTGCTGACTGTTGTAGATCATGCCTAATAACATGTTTTCTATGTGTATTAGGATCTCATGTGAAAATTTCTATTCCCCTAATTATGACTCTATTTAGACTATCATGGTTGAGAATCTCAAGCCTAAAATCCCTTTAGACTAAGTTTGGATCATGCTTTACTGTGGAATTATTTTTCTGTAAAACTTAGCATGCTTTTCTTGTATGCTTACTCTGTTAATTCCAATGACATGCCTCCTCAACCCTGTTAATGTTGCACATGCTATACTCTTTCCTTGTAATGAACCTATTTTGTCATTCCTTAGGCTTAAACTACTCTATTAAGGTCGTCCTCTGTTGATCCTTCAGCATTCATAATTAGATCCCCTGCTTGAAATTGTCTTAAGATGTTTTTGACCATGTCAATATTTGAAATTTCTTAAGAATTATTCTGCTATCCTATGATGATCAATCATGTCCCCTATAACTAAAAAAATGCAAACATGAACTTGCTTTATGTGTGTCCTACCAACATGCCACACGAATTTGTCTATGCGTCTTGATGGTAATCAGCTTTACAGTCCTAAGAAATAAGTATGTGGACTTCTTGTAATGTTTAGTTAGTTCAACATATAGTTTGTTGCTTGTGTGACCATGTCCTTCGTTTGGGCCTGGTGTCTGGTTCTATGTGATGTTGGGCTTGGATGTTGGATTCAGATTTACTAGATTAATCTTATGAATTGGAACTCGAGTCTACTGGAGCCGTCGAAGGCCTGGAAATACTGGGTTGTCTATACTGGGAATATCATTAGGCCTATAGTGGTCTTCTTATGTAATTACTCATAATTGATTCGGGCTGTAATAACTTATAAACTGAACAATTGGGTATTTAGTAAAAGGGGGAAATTGGGTACTTTAATTTTCTCATGAATGGGTAGAAAACATGTCTATAGGGTTTCATTTCTTACCTGTTGCTTTATTTGACACGCCTTATTTTCTAATAGAAAACATGCCTATTGGGACCTAAATGCTTTACTTGCTAACATCAGAAATATGTCAAAATATAAGTATTTTCTTTCTACACACTATTAGACAACATGCCTATAGGATTCAAATATAATTGACCGTTACTTGTGCTATTACTGTGCGACTGTAACATACCCTTTGCCTAATCTAGATACCATGGCTATAAGGTTTAATAAATCATCGGCTTCATACTATTTTTGTACTGTCTCACTTAGATAGCATGCCTATAGGGACGAAGTGTTATAAAATTAAGTCTAATTGTCAATTGCTAGAAAGCCTGCCTATAGGGTGTTTTATTGACGCTACTAATCCAATGTCTTCAAGCAGTTTCACTGCCTAATCATGCGACTATCATGACTATAGAGTACTGTCACCCTCCTAAGACACATCTCCATAAAAATCAGCTTTTCTAATTTAGAGTTCTGGGATTGTTTTCACTACCTTATTACAAAATGATTAGAAATCATGTTTATAGGACTTGTAACGCTCTAATTTGCCTATACGCTAGTCCATAAATTATAGCACTGCCTACCTAATATTGGAATCCAGAATCACATAGAAATTATGCCTATAGGACTAAATGATTCCAACACGTCTTAATATTGCCTGTAATATGAACCTGTTCGCGTGCATTTATTGCTTACATGTGGAGGCCAACTTGAGTCATTTATTCGTCTTTATGTGCAGACCTACATGTTTTGAATGTCGCTTAGATTTATCATTTTGAGCAACCTAAGTGAAGTCTAGAACCACCCAAATAGTAGGTCCAAAGCCTCATGGGCCATAGGCATGGAACGGGTAGTGCACGCATAGGACATGAGTTAGAACTGAATTAGAATGCTTTAGGTAAACAACTTTAACATAGTAATCGGGTAGCAGGAGATGATAGTCTGTGCCCGCTGAATAATATGAGCATATCCTATCTAAAAGGAGTTGCGAAATAATATTTACGTTGCACGGGTGATCCTTTAGGCTAAAAAACTTAGGAACCCCTTTCCTTTATACACTTGATATCTACATTTAGTCGTTTAACATAGAACATTGTATTTGTATCTTTGTAGTCCTCAAGATTTGTAACAATTGCGTTATAATGAACTTCTTCGACCTTTATATTTTCTTTGTTTATTTGATCACCTAGTCTAATTACATAATCCACATAGTTCTAAGTTCAGCAGGGACCCACAGATGTGGACCTCGAAGAGTGCCTAACACCTTCTCTTTGAGGATACTGGTGTGTTTTCTGATTGTGTGCCATTACTATGTGATAACACAAGTGCTCTCAACATGGCAAAGTACCTGATCCAGCATAAGAGAACAAAGCACATTGATGTGCGACATTATTTACTCAAGAATAATGTTGAAAAAGGTCTCATCTGCATAAAATTCTGTAAAATGGAGGACCAAGTAGAGGATATCTTCACCAAAGCATTGAGTAGAGAGAACTTTGAAAAGAATCGACCAGCATTGGGGCTGATAAAATCAAATTGAGCACCAGGTTCCTCAATGATTGGCTATGAAAGAATGAACGGGTAAAATTGCTAAAAAGTATTTTCTGGCAATTTCTAACTCAGCTCTATATCGTTACAGGTAACACGCATGGAAACTAGAGAGTAAACAAGCAACCAATAAAATTGCATTTTGGTAAAAAAGTGAGGCTCACATTTATAAACTCAGTCAGGGAACCTGGTTCTTTTGACTCAAGTTAGTAGTTTCTTTTACACTCATGCACATTTTAAACGGATATAAAAGTGCCACATCATTAAATGTTTCCATCTCTCTCATCATTTTGAAACCCAAACATCACATTCGTTGCAAACCGACCCGTCTACCCAATACAATACACCCGTTTTTAACCGACCCCTTACCCTTTCTAAATAACCCCAAAGACATCCTTATCAAAGCCATCAAACTTCTTTCTTCTCTCAAAATCCCTCTCTTTCTCATGTCTCCACTTCCAAAATACACTATGTCTTCTCAGAATGCAGAGGTTTCAATCGGTACCAGTGTCACTCCCACTGTTTCTTCACCTCACGAAGCACTGGAGCGTAAGTCTAAGTCCCAACTGTCACCTAGTTAAAACCCCACTTCACACCAAAAACTACCCAATGTTTCTTCTCCAACCCCATCAAGTTCTAGTTCTCACCTAGTCATAAGACTCAAACCCCCAAAAGGCTTGTGGCTACAACCTCTACCTCTGCCTCGCCAGAAAAAATAGAAGACGACAAAATGGTGGACGGAGAAGAGGCACAAGATGTCTTTAGTCAATAGGGTGGGGAAGTATCTACAACCCAATAAGAGGTTGATGGCAGTGGTGAAGTATCATAAGTGCATGCTCAAAATTTTGATTTGAACATTGTGTCTTCGACAGGTAATGATCCTCCTGCATCTTCTGATTCTATTTTGGGTGTGAATGAGAAAGAAGCTATAGAGAATATGATACTTATTGCTACCGAAGAAGCTTAATTTGAGATTATGAGTGTGGTAATATGACCTCTAGGTCTAAGAGGGAAGGAGAGGGACATGGAGTTGAAGGTGGGGAACGGGTGCCTCTTGAAAATATGGCGCCAGTCAGTACTACTAGGGAACCAACAGACGGATCTGCTCCCTCTACCCAAGAAGATCACTCTGCTCAGACTTAGGATGAAACCCCATGCTCCTCGAAAGGGCCCCAGGTTAGTACTGACCCTGCTCCTTCTCCTCACTTTGATGTTGTACCTTTGGACTTTGTTATTCTGGAAATGAGATCCCTGTCTGAAGAGAAAAGTGAAGAAGGTAAGGAATACTATGATAATTTGACAATGGAAAGCTTCATTGTTGCTAGAAGTGGTAGGGTTGTTCCAAAATAGACATTCTTAAAAGAATCACTACTACGCATCAGAAGTAAGAAGCTTTTGAGAGTGCTCTAAATAGAAACAAAGAAGAAAATAAAAGAAAGAGGTTGGTGAAAGAGGGAAAACTGGTGAATGAGGAGGATGTGCCTCTAGCTCATGTTGTGGCTGTTGATGAAGAAGAGGTGAATGAGGAACATGCTTCCTTAGTTCGTAAATACTCTAAGAAATCTATGACTATAATGCCTAGGAGAGGATCGTCTGTGAAAGCTATGGAATTTGATGAAGTGAAAAGTGTTGAAGGTGAGAAGTCTAAAGAGAAATCTGAAAAGAAGGGGAAAATTATGAAGAAGTCTGTGAAGAGGAAGGCCAGTGACAAAGAGGAACTTGCTTCCTCCAAGAAGGCCAAAGTGGATGTGTCAAAGGCTAGAAGCAGAGAAAACCTTAAGAAACAGAGGGTGCTATGGGGTAGATCACTTAACACTTACATTATTGAGATATCAGGCATGATACAATTGTTTGCCATCTCCGAATTCCAAAAGTGGACTCACTTGTTTACCAATCAGAGTCCTAAGGTCTATGAAGAGGAGGTTCGTAGCTTCTATGCAGATATGTTTACAGTATAAAGATGACAACATTTGCTTGAAGGTCAATAGTGTAGATTTCGTGATGGACGAGGCTGTTCTAGGAAGTATTTTGGGTGTGCTTGTTGAAAGGCTATCATCTGTTGAAGGGACCTGTTCCCCTAACTTTAGAAAGGACATTCTAAAAGATCAAGATGTGCAGCAAGGGGAAGGAATGACGAAAATAAAAGGCAGGAGCTCGACGAACTTAAGGAACGAAGAGACATGGCCTATATAAGGATGATCGCCCAAAAGCAACAAGCATAACACTATTATAACAAGAAGGCAAAGGTCAGACCGCTCAAAGTCGGGGACTACGTGCTTAAAGCTAAAACTCAAGCGAGCAAAGACCCACATGAAGGCAAACTAGGAACAAATTGGGACGGCCCGTACAAAATCACGGGAAAAGCGAACAAAGGGTCATTCAACTAGAAACAATGGAAGGAAAGATGCTGCCAAACAATTGGAATATTACCTACCTCAAGTACTTCAACTTTTAAGAGATAAAGCGTCTCCCAAGTCATACTCTTTTTTCCCTCATTTGAGTTGTGTCCCAATTTGGTTTTCTCAAGGAGGTTGTTAACGAGATGATGAAGGGAACATTTCAAGTCGACACAAAGATGGGGCCAGGACAGTTAGTTCATTGCTCGACCTCTCATGCACTCTCCAGGTCAACCAATGAAGGGACTAGAAAGACTGGAACTAGGACTAGAACGCCAGCAAATGCCCAAAAATTTGTAAATTTCTCCAAGTGTACGACCAAAGAAAACAATGCTTAAAGTTTACGATTTCGACAAACTTCACATTTATCGGAACACCTACTCGCCCTCGGCCATAATTAAACTTAGGTTATGTTCGACCTTGTTCGAACTAACACCTACTGGCCCGCGGCCATAACTAAACTTAAGTTATGTTCGACCTTGTTTGAACTAACACCTATTGGCCTTCGACCAAAATTAAACCTAGGTTATGTTCGACCTTGTTCGAACTAACACTTACTGACACTCATCCATAATTAAACTTACGTTATGTTCGGCCATTTTTGAACTAACACCTACCGGCCCTCGGCTATAACTAAAACCTTGTTCAAACTAATACTTACCGGCACTCAGCCATAAGTAAAACCTTGTTCGAACAAACACCCACCAACCTATGGCCGTCATTCGCCATTAAGTGATCACGGTCAGAAAATCAAGGCAACCAAGCAACATAATAAAAAAACATGCAAATGCAAAAACGAACCACGGAAAGAGAATCGGATACAAATAAAGAAGTTGGCATTTCATACTTATAATATTTTTTACAAAGGCTCGTGAAGACGCCACCAACTACACGCAAAAATATACAAAAAAATCAAAAGAGAAAATTACTGGTCATCACCATCACGGCCTTCGACATCCCCGCCGACTTGGCCCTCAACAGCGTCGCCCCCTCGACCTTCAACACCCTCACCATCGCCGCCTTCACCCTCAAATATCCAGCGTCATACCAGGCATTCTGCTCAAGACGGTCCACACCTTCATCCTCGTTGACCTCTGTAGCGGGGTCATACCAGCAAGCGACTCGAGCTTCGTGAGCCTTAACACGAGCATCTTCGAGGGTGGCCTCAGAAACGGATCTCGCCGCATGAAAATCTCGAAACACGTCTAACTGGGCCTCGACATGAATTCACTTCTCGTACAACTCTCGAGGAATATTAGGAAAACTTGAAGTATGGGAAGAGGACGGTTGCACCAGTAATTGGGTTTTCTCGGCCTCAAGAACTGCAACTCGGTCGCAGAGGCCAGAAGTCTCTCTCCAACTCTCTAATTAGCTTCTTATGTTTCCTGGTTGCTCATTGTGTAAGTCAGCTATTAGCCTCTCAACTTGCGACAGCAGTTTTTAAGCTATCCTTAATTCACCTTGCTGAACTATCTTTGTCCACGTATTTTCGTGTTCTCCTTCTTTTTGTCAAGAAATATTTGACCTATTGAGTATAATTTGCATTTGGTACACTCGTTTAAATCAGTGTACGCTATTGCAGTCGGCTGAAACAACTGTTGGATGGGCTACTGTTTCATCAATATAGCAGAAAATCAACTTGTGCCAGCTAATTAATTTTGTTGAATAGTTATTAATCATCTTGTTTCTTATATTAGTAATATAATCCATGTTAATTGGCAGATTTCCTGCGTATAGAGGTATGATCATGTTGCAAACATTATAAGAAATGATTCAAATTGGATTGATGCTGGCTTCATCGGGAGGCTCGAACGGTTGTGACATCATTTAAATCTAACATTCAGTATACATACTTGAATCAGAGCATAATTTAGTGATGCAATTGACTACTGGACACTCAGAATCATCACAAAACCACATATATAGTTCTCTACTAAGTATTCTTTTCATTTATGGTAATCCTAAAAGGACTTGGTCTATATCAGTTAAAGGCAGAGCAAACTTTACGAATTTCACCATCAGAACCAGTCTTAACACCAATATTACTCATTTTAACCATGGATTTGCCAAACTCCACGCTGAATGTCAACCCAAGCAATCCCCTGACACCCAAGAACCTTTGGACAAAAGTGTTGGTGGAACTATCGGTCCATAGCAGCTGGTCTGATTCCAGAATTCCACGACCACTCCTCAGGTTGGAGAACCATGAGTTGTCGAAACTCTTTTCGCTGCCATTGTCTAGTGCCACTCGCCCCACGCCACCTCCTTTCTCTGGGCACAGTGATTGAAGCTGAGAAAGGAAAGTTGGATCTATGGATGGGTCAGGACGACCAGTGCCGTTGAAGTTATATAGCCTGTCGCTGAAGAAAAAGCAAGCTGTTGTTCCAATAGTGTGCCCCCCTGCATATAAAATATATATAGATTCAATTATTATAGTTCTTTTATTCGAGAGCTAACTAATAAAAGAAAAGATGCTTAGAGATTTAGAGAGCTGAGGGAAAACATGTACCAACAAGGGTGACAAGATCTTGAGTAGTGAGACCCTTATCGGCAAACTTTTGCTTTTGAACATCAATGGAATCAGAAGGAGTTGGAAAGTTATTAACATCAGATGCTGATGATACTCGCCCATCTCTACGTCCCGTTGGTACAGCCCAACTTGCTCCGTTGCTCTGCACCAATATTCATTCATTAATAATCCTAATTAAAATTAGCACTGTAAGCATCAATATTAATTCACGACACCACAATATATGTCATTACCATTCATAGGCATTATAAAAAACCACAACGGTAACTTTTCCTCTTGTTTTCCTAGGTCTACTTGCATTAACGGGAAATAAATTATTATTCGTTTATATATACCCATCTAGTGTACTGCTTCTTTCACAACATGCTATAAATTTGATTATCTTCCAATGGTCTAGACCTAGAAGACGTCGTGTGTGTGCGTGTGTTTGGTGTCTTTAGTTTGAGTAAGGATAAGGATATGAAATAAGGATATTTTGTAACAAAATATTATGTACGTACTAGACTTTAAAGGGATTAAATTTCACTAGAAATGTCCCTTAATGTAATATGAAGCATAAGTAGTACATATATAACACTATATCTTTTAACTTAAAGGCAAAAAATTGGAAAGAAAAATTCCAAATGGAGAGGACCAAATTTAAAGTGTAGGAAGAAACAACTATTTACCAAGACAACAGCATCACGGGCAGCAAGAGCAAGAATGTCAGCACAAGAGACAACTCCAGGACAAACAGCTTCAATCTGCTTCTTAGCATCATCAATAACCTCGAATCCTCTCAAGCCACCATTCGAAACGGCAGTTCTCTCGGTGTCTGAACCATCTATGAGGATAGAACCATCACAACCTTGTACAAAACAATCGTGGAAGTGCAATCTCAGCAGTCCTGCTGCCAATGTTTGATCAGACTGAAAATGAGACTGCACTGCTGATTGAACTATGGATTCGACTCTAGGGCACGTACTAGAATAAAATCCAACACGGGTACCTTGGCCTTGTACCATAGTCATAGACATGGCTAGCATGACAAGAAACATAATGATGGTAAGCTTGCGTGAGGAACTATAACTCATAATACTACTGTTTCAACTATGGTCTTAAATTTTAGTTTTTTTAAATGTTTCAGCTCTGGTCTTTGAGTACGTAAATTGTGTACTAGCTTTTTTTTGGTGCTTATTGTTGGGTATACTACAAATCTCGACGTGTATTTATAGGAAATAGAAAATGAATCGAAGATTAAATGTATGCCCCTTGGATGACTAGTAAGTAAGGCCGACTTCTATAATTTGGCTATATGCATGGACTATACAGAATTTTTCTTTCTTCATTTTGTTGTTTCTTTTTCTTAGGGTGGAGCAAGGGAAATAAATTTAAAGGGATTTAACTTATTATACTGAATAGTCTTTAACGTCTAGTAGCGGGTAACTTGTCTTATTTTTCATGTTACAAATTCACTTATAATGAACAATTACCTTTAGTTACATTTTTGGTGGCTGAGATTTGAGAGTGTAAAATTACTTTTTTGTGTATAGAATTTAAACTCATTAAAAAATACCTTGTTTGGGGAGGATGAATGCGAATGCAACTACAGCTAGCAGCCTGAATTTGTTAGATGCAGTTTTCTCTTTTTGGTCTCGTGAGGAATTACGTACGTTTACAACTAACAAGATGAAATTTGTGTTACTATTCGAACAGGAAATTTCTTTAATTTGTTGGAAAGCGCTCTCCTAAGAATTGTTTTCCTTTTCTGACGCTCTGAAATAATAAATTACATTGGGTTGTTATCGTATTTGTTTGGCTATATTGGGATAATGTTATAAAATAGTAATATCAGGTGCTCTTTTTGATGGATTTCTTACGGTTGAAGAAATCTGAAAATTACAACTTGCCAATTCTCGTATTCGTTTATAGATCGATCTGATGAAGAAAAATATCTCAATTTAGTAGTAATAGTTTCAAATGAAACATAAATACAAAAAAAATTGTCATCCACTTACAAGGTCGGTTTAGATCTTTGCTAATAGTAGCGGCACCACTGCAACAAATATTTGATATATATATATATATATATATATATATATATATATATATATATNACCTCGAGGCTTCCGAGAATATCGAGATCGAGGTCTCTATTGCTCTAGAAATACTAGTTTGGTTCATTAATTCTTCTTACTTATACTTAATATTACTTGTGTGTTCACTAGTATTGGAATATATCACGTATTTTTCGAGGCAAACATATATATATATATATATATATGTTTGCCTCGAAAAATACGTGATATATTCCAATACTAGTGAACACACAAGTAATATTAAGTATAAGTAAGAAGAATTAATGAACCAAACTAGTATTTCTAGAGCAATAGAGACCTCGATCTCGATATTCTCGGAAGCCTCGAGGTGGGTTAAGAGTAATAAAATAAGAACAATAAAGTAAGAGCAATAAAGCTGAAGAACAATTCTTGGAGCACAATAAACGAGAAAAGTAGAATAGAATATTCTTTTACCAATATGAGATGATATTTACAAATGATTGAGGTTCCCTTTACATAGGAGGGAAAAACCCTACTATGGTACATTTTCTAATTATGGTAAAGAATTCTATTGGTACAGTTGTACAACAACCTAGTATCGATTTGTACTAACTCGTGCAAATCTTATCCCAAAATTCATGCCTAGATCTTTGTGCCCTTGAGAAATTTCCTCTCATTCTTTAGTGTCATCGAAATGGTACTATCTCGAGGTAGGTCGTGCCGGGCCTTCTATTCGTTCCTCGAGGTATGCATTTTCTAGCCAGCCTCGACCCTACTCCGAGTTGTCCGAACTCGATCCTGAGGTAGCAGTTAGATCCTCGAAATTGGGTTCCCCTTTTTGGACCGTATATAACCCACAAATATATATATATATATATATATATATATATATATATAGGTTCAAATGTATGGATTTTGTGTTTACATCTACTATCGCAATCAATTTGAATTGAAGAAACTTAGTTTAACGGAGGATTTTAAATTTTAAATTTTCAATATTTAAGAATCAATTGATATTCTTCCAGTATTATCTTTAAATCACCTTAATAAGACTAGCACCAAATGTTACTTGAATTTGTATTGACATACTCAAACGGGTGAGAATGATTTATGATAGAATTTTCAAATATTTACATTACCTCATGAAAGAACAAGAGGGGGGTGAATTGTTGACCAATTAAAATTTAGTCGATTAATGCAAGTGTTAGTTTACTAATCACAAAACAAAAGAAGCGAAAGCAGTAAAGAGAAATAATAGAACACACAGCGGTTTACTAATCCTTATTTGCAGATTCTAAATCTTGTTGAGCATATTGTAAGCTTTCCTTTTTGTTTGTCCTGCACATGTACCATAATGAGTTATTGTCATCATCAAAACTTAACCTAACAATATCCCCATTTTCTATGATGACAATCAAGTAGGAGTAAACAAAGAGTAATTTTAAGAAACTTTCCTTTTTAGAGATTGCTCCTCCTGAGTTGTTGCTTTTCCTGAGTTGTTGTTCCATTATGAATGTTGTGCTCATATCTCCCCCTGAGTGTTTACTCACACAATTTCTCCCCCTTTGATATCAATCAAAAATGAAAGAACAACAAAAACAAACACAGAGCAATATAGAATATAATATGTATACTAAGAGGGGTTAGAGCAGTAGAGCCTTCAGCAGAGGCTTAATTTAGTACAGACCAAAAATATTGTCTAAAGACCACCATCACAAAAAAAGCAGCAAAAAGAAACAAAAGATTGTTTGTCACAACATCACAGCCAGAGGTAATTAAGTACGTCCCAGAAAGTATTTGAGGGTATTGATCACTTTGGTGTAGAAGGAGTCATAGGAGTTTTCAACATCCCTGACAAGCTTGTCCATATTCTCAGTCATGGAATTGAAGATCCTAGTTCCATGTCTCCTTTTAGCTCTTATGTCTATCCGAAGCTTTTCCATGTATGAACCTGTCTCTTTAGTGATATCCCTGATCTTATCTACATGTTCTTTCATCTCCACAATCAGCAGCTCGACTCCATCAAGGTAGTACTAAATTTGTTGAAGGTTCTGAGAGGTAGTTGACCGAGAGACTGGTTGATCAGCTTGGACATCAACCGAAGCTGGAGCACTTTGAACCTAGGCTCGCTTAACCCATCCACTTTCACCCAATGAGTATCCCATCATAGAAAATGCAGTTTTATCATAAGTACTTGAGATGTGCTTGGGTGTGAAAGGTGACAAGTCTACCTTCATTACTTCCAGGATATGAGAGATAAGAATACCATAGGGCATACAAGCAGCAGAAGAGGAAATATCTATGATACTCTCAAGAATATACTGAAGAATCCATACAAACCAATCAAAACGCTTGTTGTTGACCAGACAGTAGAGGAAAAATATATCTCTAGTGGATAAAGAACTGAGGGACCCAGACCTAGGAAGGAGAGTGGTGGCAATCATATGGGCCAAAATACGGTGTTCAAACTTCAGATTTTTGGGGCCAATGTCAGGGGGGTTATCAGACATAAAAGGTTTTGCTTCTTCAAGAGATACTTCAAAATCTTTGGGCCAAGAATTTTGGACAAACACATCATACCCACTAAATTTGGCGGAGAAAATCTTTTCAAATTGGTGGGAGTCCAAAACGATTCTAGTACCCAAAACCATAGATTCTAAGTCATCCTTATCATTCACAAACAGATTTGTATAAAACATTTTCACAGGTTCTTCAGACACAGAATTTCCAAGAGTGTCGAGTAAAGGGGAAAGGTGTTGAAAATCGAAAATTGCAGTCACACCACAATGAATAGTTTGCATAAGAAAAAGACTTACAGAGCGTCCATAAGCCATGGATTTTTACTTGTAGCTTTCAAACCTAGCCTTTTCACTGGGGCCATAGAAGATCAGCTTATCTTCAAGACCAAATTCCAGGCGTTCTACTTTTCCCTTCTTGCATGCAGCCTTTTGGGGGGTTTGCTCCATTGGTCTCTTTTCGGCCTTTTTCTGGCTGATAGGTTGATTTTCAGATGAAGCACGGCTATCATTGTCTGTCTTGATAAATCCTGAGTCAATAGATGATTCTACGTCCACAAGCTCTTCTGTATTGAGAGGTTTTTGAAACCTACGGCTTTGTCTGGTTGTAGAGGAAGGGTTTCTTTTGGACATAGAGAGATTGGTTGTTTGGAAGGGAATGAGAGAGGTATTTGGAGATGGAAGGTTTTTAACATGGGATTTGAGAGGAGTGAAAGGGCGTCATGGTTACAGGAATGGTCAAGTATAGACGGATGTGATGGTTCTGAATGACTGTTTTGGCGGTACAAGTAATAATTACATCTCCACAGTAGAGGTAATCAGTACAAAAATAATTAAGGGAATAAAATATACTGAAAGCGTGTAAAATAAATTAACCACTCAGGAAAATATTTGATTTACAAATTTGGCACAATGCTGATCTTTTTTCGAAGGATGCAAAATCTTTCTTCCAAAAGAGGTTTAGTATAAATATCAGCAAGTTGAGAATCAGTACTAATAAACTCTAATGCAATATCACCTTTTGCAACATGATCACGAATAAAATGATGTTTACTTTCTATATACTTTGCTCTAGAATGATGCACAAAATTTTTAGATAAGCAGATAACATTAGTATTGTCACAAAAAATAGGAGTGGAAGTAAGAGATAAATCATAATCAAGGAGTTGATGCATAATCCATAAAACTGTTGTACAATAGCTTCCAACAACTAGGTATTATGCCTCAGTCATTAATAGAGAAACACAATTTTGTTTCTTGCTATGCCAAGACACTAAGGCATTTTCTAGCATTTGACATGTCTCACTAGTACTTTTCCTATCAGTCTTGTCTCCTGCAAAATCAGTATCTGAAAAGCCTCTCAAAGAGAAATTGTTAGCATGATCATACCATAGACCTAATTCCGCAGTACCAATTAAATTTCTAATAATGCGTTTAACAGCAGTCAAATGGGATTCTTTAGGAGCTGGCTGAAATCTGGCACATTTACATACATTAAACATAATATCTGGTCGAATGGCAATTAAATAAAAGAGGGATCCAATCATTCCTCTATACATGGTTTCATCAACCATTTTTCCATTGTCGTCTTCATCTAGCACGGTAGTTGGACTTATTGGAGTTCCAATAGCCTTAGCATTTTCCATTCCAAACTTTTTGATAAGCTCCTTGATATACATGGTTTGGCTGATGAAAATTCCTTTAGCAAACTGCTTGATTTGAAGTCCAAGGAAGAAAGTTAGTTCACCCATAATACTCATTTCAAATTCGCCTTTCATGGAGAGAGAAAATTCTTCACAAAGAATAGTGGTAGGACTACCAAGGATAATGTCATCAACATAAATTTGAGTAATGAGATTACCTGAATTTGATTGCTTCATGAAAAGAGTTGTATCTATATTACTTTGTTTGAAACCTTAATTTAGAAGAAAAGAACTTAACATTTCATACCATGCTTATGGTGCTTGTTTGGAACCGTACAGGGCTTTAGTCAGCTTGTATACATGGTTTGGAAAAGTGGCATTTGCAAATCTAGGAGGTTGCTTCACATATACTTCTTCAGATATGTATCCGCTTAGGAACGCACTTTTGACATCCATATGATATAGTTTGAATCCTTTGTGAGAAGAAAATACAAGAATAATTCGGATGGATTCATGTCTTTCCACATGTGCAAAGGTCTCATCATAGTTGATTCCTTAATGTTGTGAGTAACCTTGAGCCACCAGTCTTGCTTTATTCCGAACGACTTGTCCTGATTCATCCAATTTATTTATGAAAACCCACTTAGTTCCTACAACAGAAGAGTTTTGAGGGTTTGGAACTAATTGCCAGACTTTGTTTTTATCAAATTGATCTAATTCTTCCTTCATAGCATTGATCCAATGAGAATCCTTAAGAGCTTCATCATCCTTCTTGGGCTCAAATTGGGAAATGAGAGCCACATGTGATTTGTTCTTTTGAGATCTCCTTGTAGTTATTCCTTCATGTGGACCTCCTATAATGAATTTGTGAGGATATCCTGGTTCATTCTTCCACTCATTTGGAGTATTTGCTGTAGAGATATTTTCATTGATAGTCGACTGAGATAAGTCAAGATCTTCTGGAGGAGCTTCAGCTGGTTGATTATGTAGATTAGCTGACTCACTTTGATGATCCTTACCTACAATAACAGACTCTGGAGCACAAGAGATTTCCTCATCTTCAGGAACATGTTCATTCCTTGGGCGAGGGTTAAATCAATAAAAACAACATGAATAGATTCTTCAATACATAGGGTTCTCGTATTATAAACTATGTAAGATCTACTTGAGGGAGAGTTACCAAGAAATATACCTTCATCACGTTTTGGATCATACTTACCCAGATTTCCTTTCCATTGTTATGAACAAAGCATTTGCATCCAAAAGGGTGGAAGTAGTTGATGTTTGGTTTCTTACCATTCCACAATTCATAGGGAGCCTTTTTTTAGAATAGGTCAAATAAGACATCTGTTAATGATATGACATGTTGTACTGACAACTTCTTCCCAGAAATGATGAGGTAGAGAGTTTTCCACAATCATGGTTCTCGTCATATCCTACAGGGTTCTGTTTTTGCGCTCTACTACACCATTCTGTTGAGGAGATCTTAGAGATGAGAAATTATGGGAGATTCCTTGATCATTGCAGAAATTTTCAAAAGTTCTGCTTTCAAACTCTCTTCCATGATCACTCCTGATGGTAGAGATGTTGTATCCCTTCTCACGTTGAACCTTCTTACATAAAACTTCAAAATTCTTTAAGGCACCATCTTTATGACTAAGAAATATAACACATGTAAATCTAAAGAAATCATCTACAATAACAAAGGCATATTTTCTTACCTCTTATACTAGCAGTTCTAGTGGGACCAAATAAATCCATATGCAGCAGTTGAAGAGGTTTAGAGGTATAAACAATATTTTTGACTTTAAAAGAGGATCGAGTTTGTTTTCCTAATTGACATGCATCACAAATATGATCTTTTGAAAAATCCAGTTTTGGGAGACTAACAACAAGGTCATGTTTTGAAAGTTTTGAATGGTGTGCATGCTTGCATGACCAAATTTTCTGTGCCAAACCGATGGATCTTCAATTATAGAAGTAAGACAAATTTGAAGTTTTCCAAGTTTTTGATGGTATGACATTTTTGTCCCTATTACCAGAGAGAGAATGATGTTACCTGATTCGTCTTCTATGAACCAGCCATGTTCCTAAAAACAAACCTCATAATCATTGTCACATAGTTGAATGATGCTGAGAAGATTGTAGCCGAGTTCATCGACTAAGTAGACTTCATCCGCGTCACATATAGAGCTTAAAGGAACCTTTCCAACACCAATAACATTTCCCTTAGATTTGTAACCTAATGTAACTGTTCTCCATCTAGTTTGGTGACTGATTTGAACAGTTGTTTGTTACCGTCATATGTCTGGAACATGCACTGTCGAGATACCATTTTTCTTTTCGATTTTTCTTGCGGTGTTCCTGCAAAACAAGATTTTTTATTTTTAGGTACCCAAGCCTGCTTGGGTACTAAATGGTTAGATTTCTGAGAGTTAGTTTGATTTGAATATTTTGGTCTCCAAATCTATCTCCTGTCACTTTTGAACCTGTGACCTCTTTTACCACAGTAGGTGCAAGATGAGCTGTTAGAGTTGCCAGAACTACTTTCAACTCTAAATCTGTTCCTACAATTGTTAGTGCTATGACCATTTTTACCACAAAAGGAACACGCTGATTTCTTTTTGACATGAACGTTCTGATCATACTTGACTGGACTAGAACTTGAGGTCCTTTGAAGTCTATTCAATTGCAGCTTAAGTTCGTCTACTTCGTCTTGAAACATATCACGTTCAATTTCGCATACTTCTAGTTTTAGGGACCAACTTTTCTTCTCTTTTTCTTTTTCTCTCTTGACTTTTTTGAGTTCATTTACTACTCTTTCTATGTCTGTAAGAGCAATATCAACAAATTCTTGAAGTTCATAACAACTTGGACATAAAGGAGTACGTACCTTACTAGTTCCTTCATCTAACGGTGAACGAGGTTCTCTTGAGTCATCTTCTTCATCGTTGTTGTCTTCCATTAGTCCAAGTTCATCTAACTCTTCATCGTCACTTAGAGCCATAAAGCAAATGTTGGTAATTTTCTCATGATCAGATTCCGCTTCATCACTCCATGCTCCAAAAGCTTTCTTCTTTTGCATGTTTTTTCTGAACTTCTTTTTTAATTCCGGACAGTTAGCTTAAGTGTGTCCGAACTTTTCACATTCGTAGCATATTCCATCATTTTTATCTGTTTCATTGCTCGCCCTTCCTTTTCTAAAATTAGACTTACCTCTTCTGTAGTTTATGTTTCTTCTCATCATGCTGGTCACAACTTGCGAGAGCATTGCGATGTTTTCATCTTGTTCTCCTCATTCTTCTTCATCTTCATTTTCAATTCTTGCCATAGTTGCCTTGAAGGCAACAGTTTTCTTCTTCTATTGAATTTGTCTATCAAGATGAGTTTTCTCAAAAGCAATCAAGTCACCTCTGAGTTCATCATAGGAGATTTTGTGCATATCTTGACATTCTAAAGCGATGACCTTTGGTTTCCAGATTGTAGGTAAATTTTTGAGAATCTTTATGACATGTTCGCCACTTTTAATAGGTCTACCAAATGATCTGAGGTCTCCAAGAATTTTGCTGAACCTGAAAAATATTTCTTCAACAGATTCCCCATCCTTCATTTGAAATAATTCATAGTCTCGAACCAGGAGATTGATTCTAGTCTCTGTCACCTTGTTGGTTCCTTCATAAGTGACCTCCAGTTTATCCCACATCTCCTTACTAATCTCACATCATGATATCTTTTCATATTCTTATCCACTGATAGCATTATATAGTAGGTTTTTTGCTTTTGCATTGACAATAATAACAGCAGCTTGCTCATCAGTGTAATCATCGAAATCCAAAGGATCAGTTGATGTGATGACTTGACCATTTGCATCTTTCTTGAAAGGAATAGGAAGATTTCCATTTTTTTATCACACGCCATACTTTGATGTCATATGACATAGTATAAGTTTCCATGCGAACTTTTCAATGAGAGAAATGTTGACCATTGAAGTAAGGGGGTCGAACATGAGAGGTTCCTTCTTGAAAGAGAGCGCCGACAACAGTGTTGGATCCCATTGATCTTTTCCTCGCTTGCGGTAAAACAAAGATTGTGAGCCTTGCTCTGATACCAATTGAAAGTACAAGAGAGGGGGGGTGGGGAGGTGAATTGTTGACCAATTAAAATTTAGTCGACTAATGCAAGTGTTAGTTGACTAATCACAGAACAGAAGGAACGAAATTAGTAAAGAGAAATAATAGAACACACAACGATTTATACTGGTTCGGTACCGTTGTGGTACTTACATCCAGTTTCCCTTGGGTCACAAGGGCTCCCTTAAGATCTTTGAACAAAGTTACAATATTGATGGTTTTATCGCGTTCACCACCAATGTACAATATCACACTTGAGTTCTAATCAGTTGACACAACTTTCTTTTGTACTCTAGATCTCTCTATCTTTTGATACACTGACAACTAAGAATTACAGTGTTTGAACTAAGAAGTAGACAGATTTGGAATACAATTTGTATAGTTGTGTGGTCTTCTTCTTGAGCAATCGATCTTCTTATAAGAGAGAAAAGAGTCGTTGAATCTTCAGCGAAATTAGAGGCACAAGATCTTTGATAGAGGGATTGACCCAAGGGGTGCTCTTCGAATCTTGCTCTTTGAAGAGTCCGGATTCGATTGTGACATTCCTCGTCACAGCTCGAATATAGGAGATGAATATGCCACGAACGAGGGACTACTCATATTTGGAGGATCCATGATTCCAGGCTGAGATTCCGTGATTGAGGGCAATTCAATCTTGCATCCCTTAGTCGTAGTAGCACCATCTTCCGTCTTTCCTTACTTGCCATTTCTAGTCCAGTATCAATCTTGCTTCCCTTGATTGTAGTAACAACATGTTCAACCATCCTTATTTGCAGATTCGAATCTTGTTGAACATATTGTAATCTTTCCTTTTTGTTTGTCCTGCACATGTTGCATAATGAGTTATTGTCATCATTAAAACTTAACCTAACACCTCAAAAATTTATTGGGAAAAATAAACTGTCCATTTGAGTGAACCCTAGCTACTAGCTAGCATTAAGGAGGCACACATGAAACTTAAGAAAAATCATCAGAACATGCTTCTGGAACACAATAAAGCAAAATTAAAAGCCGAACTAGCTAAAAAAAACTTAGTTCCCCTTCCCACAAATTCTTCATTTCTTTTTCCCCTCTTAATTTCAAGAAAGTAAAACGGAAAATATTCTCCATTATCAAAAGCGTACAATCCCATGCATGGTGCTGTTAGAATTAACACATTTTTTTTCCAAATTTCCTTTTCAATTGCTATTTCATACAAGGTAATTTTCCAGTGCAGGTTGGTGAGACCTATTTTCTTTTTGTTTGTTTTTTTTTTAATTTGAATTTTTGTATGTGGGACAAAAAATGAATAACTGAATAAAGTAAACTTCTGAATAAGGTAGGTATGAGATGAAACGTGAAGTCATCTCCAAGAAATTAAAGGCGGTATTCAAAGGACGTATTACTTTCGGGTTAATATATTTACAACTTTTCGGATGCATAGCACTAATAATCCAATACAATTAGAAAATAGTACACGTTAGTTGCAGACTTGCAGTAGAAAGAGTAAATAAAGTTTGACTTATTTTAAGAAATTCGATCCTAGTATCTTAACAATCTTCAAGTCGATCTCAGCTTTGTCACTTTGGCGAATATTCATTGAATTGAAGGCTAAGAGCCTTAAAAAATTACAGGGCCGCCACTTCTCTTTATATATATATCTTCCGTCCTTGAATTCAGAACTTTTTGTTATGTATTGTATTTTTTCTAGTTCATTTTTACTTGTCCACTATATTAAAAATATATTTTTATTTTTACTTGTCTATTATACTAAATTAAGAGAAAGATAATCTTTATTTCTTGTTTTATTTTTATCATTAATTACTCATTTTCATAATTATTTTCAAATTTTTTTAAAATGTTATTATTATTAAGGATAATATGATAAAATATATATCACAATTATTATTTTTTAAGAGATGTGAAAAATTCAAATTGAACAAGTCAAAATGAACGGAAAGAATACATTTTTTAAAACATTAATGGATACATAACAGTATTGGCCTAACCTTCCAGTCCATAGAAAACCCACTATCTGGAAGTGGAAAGTGGTGATGGTAATATCACGAAAAGGTTTAGTGGTAATGGCCAATACTGCAAAACGAGTATTTCTCACAATAAATTAAAAACAACTTGACGTTAATTTGATTTTTAAAAAAAATGGTACAGTCACCAATAAAATATTCTCCTTTTTCCGGATCACGAGCACTGCGTGAAATGTAGGTACTACTATATTTTTAAGATGTTAGAACCGAAATAATCAGGTGTCATGCGAAAGCTAGTAAAATAAATTTTAAACGATAATAAATCAAACAACAAAAGAGAAATATACTAAAAGAGTATAGGCGGACCCAGGATTTGAGTGCAACGGGAGCACATATCTTTAATATGTCAATTACTAACGGCAACGGCGTGCAACTCTTTAAAAACTTAACGATAATGATAACTTATCACAAAGTAAAATTCTCCGTCGCCATTTGCTGAAATAGATAGATATTGCTACTTTGTCGAAATGATTGTTAAAGGGAGAGAGAAAAGTTTGTAATTTTTTATTTGTAGAGATAGGAGTTTGTAGTTTTTGATTTTGAAGGAGGGACTTCAAAAAAAAAATAACATTAATTAATTAAATTGATCATTATGTACAAGTATTAAATGACAATTGAATTTAAAAAAGATGAAATTAAAAAAAAAAAATTGACTACTAAGTAAAACAATCAATGAAACAGTAACGAAAAGAAAAACCTAAAATGCAAAAGATGGATTTCAATCCCATACGCGGGTATGCTGCAACACTCCACTCAACCAACACTACCATGGGACCATTTATTATTTTGGGGGCACCAGTAAATATTTTGGGGTCCTTGATGCATATACTTATATATAGAAAACATATGTACAGTAATATTGCCGAAGCCAACGGGTTTCAGTGAACCCCGTATCCCTAACGTAGGTCCGTCCCTGCAAAAGAGACATAAAAATTTAACGTGGTTCGATCAATTGACTCATATTCACAGCGGAGATGAGTCATCCAGTAGATGAAAAAGAGTACAAAATATCGATAGAATAACCTCACAAAGAGGCAACCACAAGTGGCACACTTACACTTGTCCCATAAAATTTTTTCCTAAATTAACAAAGACTCTCAAACCTCATATGGCTACATTGTGAATTCTGTTGAATGAGAATGAATGATTCTCAATTTATAGAAGTCCAAACATTTTCCTACAAGAAAAACGACTAGTCAAGTATGAAAGAATTATATTTTTCTTTTCGTCAAAGGAAAAATCAATCATAGTAAATATGTTGTCCTTCCTCAAAAAATAGAAAAATCAAATATGGTAAGAAAATAAGGTCAAACACTTAGCAATTTCGCCTCCATTCCGTAAAAGAACTCGAATAAATAACAATTTTGCCTCTTCCTCGACATAATAGTGGTGGCCTATGCAAGCCACCATTGTTATGTCGAGGAAGAGGCAAACCCGAAAATAAAGAACATAAAGAACACCAAATTTTAACATGGAAACCCCTTCAAATCCAAGGTAAAAACCACGGATCACAAAGATTCTGCTCCACTATAACAATAAGAAGGCTTTATAAAAGTATCCCAAATTAGCTGCACAACAAGTGCCAAACACGGGGCAACAATAGCAACAAGAAGAATAACAAATTAAGGTAAGAAAGAGGAGAAGTCACAAAACTGGAGCTGCAGTTCAGGGCTCGAAATCGAATTTTTACGGGCCTCCACATCCGATCTTCACCATTCAAATCAAATATCTAGATGTTAGAAACATTAAGTCAAAATTTCAGCCCGATCTGACGTTTAACGAATCGAAAAACTTGATTTGAAGTTGGTCGGTCGGAATATAATATGCAACAAAACAAACACTTTTTCTTCTCTCTTCTTTCTTGATGAAAGCTCTCTCAAAAATCACTCTTATATGCTAAAGTCTTTCAAAGACTTTTACCGATGAGCATAAAACAATTCTCTAAGGTTGTCTTATTTACAGATAATGAGGCGCTTGCTCTGGGCGCTAGGGGTCGTTGCTCACGCAAGCGAAGGGGTGTTTTGGAGCACTAAGGATGTTTTCTTTTAAAGTCAAAACCAACTCTAAATATGAATAAAAATCGAATCCAATGCCGAATAGAAATGGAAACCAAAAGAGGATAGGATTAGGCCATTGGCTAGACAACATGGTCATGAGTCCAACAAACGCCACTCCAACCAAGGGGCCAAATATGTTTTCAAGTAGAGGAACTATTGACATGCTTCATGCCTGCCAATTTTCTGCAAAACGCTGCTTATATGCAAGCTTAACTACGAAGTCTTCAAGTTGTTCCATATAAATCTCCTCATCTAAATCACCATGAAGAAAAACAGTATTGACATTCATCTGCTCAACATCTAAATCTAGACTCTCGGCTAATCCTGGACCACACCAATAGAAGACAACTTCTCAACATGGGAGAAAATTTCATCAAAATCAAATCCCTTCTTCCGGCCAAAATCTTTAACTAACCTTGCCTTGTATCTAAGCGCAAAGGTATGTAGATCTTGCTTTACTCTGAATATCCATTTGTTTGATAAAGTTCTCTTACCTTTCGGCAATTTCACCAACTCATATGTGTTATTCTCATGGAGTGACTTCAGATCATCATCCATGGCTCCTATCCACTAATATTTGTAATTATCTTGCATGACTTCGTCATAATTCTCAGGTTCTCCCATGTCAATCGAAAGTACATACTCATCGGGAGGATAACACATGGATTTTTATTTCTCCCTTGTAGATATTCTACGAGAATTTCAGGAGCATTCAAAGTAGTTACCTGAGCAGGAATTGCTTGCTGATCAACTACAACTTCATCAACTGGAGCATACGTAACATCTACACCATGATGGTCATTTTGATCTTGATCACTATCTTCATTATTGTCTTGGGTTCCTTCATGTGCAATAGGTGCCTTAGTAATGAAAACTAGATCATTATCAACTAAGCTCTCATTACTCTACGAATCTATCTTCTCAGCTTTGTCAATATCTTCAATATTCTAGTTTTCAAAGAATATTGCATCACGACTTCTAATAAATTTATTCTCGACATGATCATAAAACCGATACCCAAACTCATCTTGACTATAACCGATAAATATGCGCTCTTTAGTTTTGACATCCAGTTTCGATCTCTCATCTTTAGGAACATACACACAAGCTTTACACCCAAAAATTCTCAGGTGATCATAAGAAACATCTTTAGCAAACCAAACTTTGTCTGGGAATCACCATCCAAAGCAACATCAGGAGACAAATTGATAATGTAAGCAACAGTGTTAAGTGCTTCCGTTCAAAATGTATTTGAAAGTTTAGCTTCTGAAAGCAAAGATCTAACTCTCTCAACTAGAGTTCTATTCATACTCTCTGCCAAACCATTCAATTGAGGCGTCTTGGGCAGAGTTTTCTGATGAAAAATTTCTTATTCTTTGCAATCTATCAAAAGGTCCACAATTTTCCCCACCATTGTCAGTGCGATTACATTTTAATTTCTTCCCTGTCTGTCTCTCGGCTAAGGCTTGAAATTCCTTAAACACGCCAAGTGCTTGATTTTTAGATTTCAAAGGATACACCCAGAGCTTACGAGAATGATCGTCAATGAAGGTCACAAAATAAAGTGCACCACATTTTGACTTTACTTTAAAAGGACAACACAAATTAGAGTATACTAGATCCAATAATTCGGGCTTTCTTGAATGAGGATGGCTATGAAAGAAAACCCTTTTTTGTTTGCCGTCTAAACAATGAAGACACCTTTTCAGCTTTGCTTGTTTCACTCCAGAAAGAAAATATTTCTAAGTCAAACACGTAATCCTCCTCTAGCTCATATGACTCATCGAGCCACTATTAATGAGCTTTCTGTGAGCTTTTATTGGCCATTAAAGAGGTCATTATAGTAACCTTCATCATCTAGTCGTCCTGTGGAGATCAAATTGAAAGAAAAGTCTAGAGCATGCTTGACATTCTGAAGGACTAACATTGAACTATTGTTAGTTTTCAAACAGACTGTGCCAACACCAAACACCTTAACTTCGCTGGCAATGCCCATCTTTAACACTCCAGAGTCAACATGAGTATAAGATGAGAAAAGATCTTTTCTTGGTGTGACATGTGAGGTAGGTCCAGAATCTACTATCCAACTCGCCTCAT
The DNA here is from genome assembly GCA_005239495.1 of Nicotiana undulata. NCBI lineage: Eukaryota > Viridiplantae > Streptophyta > Magnoliopsida > Solanales > Solanaceae > Nicotiana > Nicotiana undulata. The sequence continues at coordinate 345,834 of ML253494.1, forward strand.
GGGATACCAAATTGATGACGTTTTCATCATAAGAAAAAAAGAAGGTCATCTCAAACAATAGAAACAATATCGTTCTCAAAATTTTCAACTTTCTTTCCTTCTCTAACTTCTTACTTTAACTTGTGGCAATACCTTTTGATATGTCGTTTCTTGCCACAATGGTTGCACGTAATATTATGGTGTTTGGTTCTTGACTTACTTCTACTTTTATCTTTATTTCTCGAACCTCTTTTTCTATCTCTCCCTCGGTCTTCTGTAACCAAGATATCTGCTTGTGAGGACGAACTCTGAGATTTTCTCCTTACTTCCTCGTTCAACATACCACTCTTGGCATATTCAAAGTCACCTGTCCTCCAAGAGCTGAATTTGTCAAAAAAACACAAAGAGTTTCCCAAGAGTCTAACAGATTATTAAGAATCCAAAGTCCTTGTATCTCATCATCAAAATTAACTCACATTCAAGAGACCTGAACAAGGACGCCCTAAAAATCATTTATATGATCAATGATGGGGTTGCCCTCCTTGTATTTAAAGGTTATCAATTGCTTTAGTAGAAACAACTTGTTGTTCCTAGTTTTGGAAGCATAAAGAGTATCTAGATTTTTCCACAATGATCTCGCATTTGTCTCATTCATAATATGATTGCGAACATTATCTTCAACCCGATGTCGTATATATCCACATACTTGCTGGTGTTCAAAATTCCAATCTTTATCTGATATACTCTCGGGTTTATATTTGTCTGGATTCCTTTGTTGCTACTGATACATTGTCTATTTCCTTCTTGTGTCGAAGGTCTACCGAAAACAGCCTCTCTACTCCTCCGGAGTAGGGGTAAGGTCTGCGTACACACTACCCTCCCCAAACCCCACATGTGGGATCTCACTGGGTTATTTTTTGACTCTCGGGTTTATGAGTTGCAAAAATGGATAGATGAATCTTTTTCACGAACAAAAAAAATTTCATCTTGCTTCTCCAAACATTATAATTGCTCCCATTTAAACATACCATCTTGCTCATATTCGCCTTCATTCCGGAAAAAAAAATCTCAGATAAATAATCAAGGCTCTGATACCACTGTTATGTCAAGAAAAAGGCAAATCCAAAAATAAAAAATATAAAGAACACCAAAATTTAACGTGAAAAATCCTTCAAATTGAAGGTAGAAATCGCGGGATCACAAATATCTGAAAATCTCTACTATAATAATATGAGGGCTACAAAAGTTCTTCAAATTGGCTACACAATAAGTACCAAACGCAGAGCAACAATAGCAACAACAAATTAAGCTAAGAAAGAGGAGAAGTCACAAAAATGGAGTTGTCGTTTGGGAATCGAAATCGGATGCTACGCACCTCAAACCCGATCTCCATCGTTCAAATCAAAGAATAAGATGTTAAAAATACCCAGCCAAAATTTCAGCCTGATCCAATAGTTAACGAATCGAAAAACTTGATTTGAAGTTGGCTACTCGGAATACAATCTATAGCAAAACAACACTTTTTCTTCTCTCGTCTCTCTTGATGAAAACTCTCCCAAAAATCACTCTTATGTGCTAAAGTCTTTCAAAGACTTATACCAATGAGTATAGAACAATTATCCAATGTCTTTCTTTTTATGGATAATAAGTGGTACTTTCTTTTATAGCCAAAACTAATTCTAAATAAGAATAAAATCGAATTCAATTCCGAATAGGAAAGGAAATCACAAGAGAATACGATTAAGACATTGGGCCTCTGGCCGGACAACATGGGCATGAGCCCGACACAAGAGATAACTACAACTTGTATATGTTTCGTTTTGTCTAGAATCTATATATATATAAAGGTGGGAATTGACAAGATGATATGGCAGTCCTCTAAAGCCAGCTTTCTTATTTATCTTTTTCCTATTTTTTGGACTTTTATTATACTTTTTGTGCAATCTCCATTATTAAAATGTTATTCCTACATAATTATTGTTATGAGTTTAAATAAGGGAAGAGGAGGAAATTTTGGAATTGAAACATCTTTCGTTATATGCATTAATTATGAATATTAAATTAGGGAGAGGAAGAGATTCAATTTAATTGGTAAAATGTAATGACTTAAAGAAGTATAGGTTAAAAAAAAGTTGGTAAGGGAGCATTAGCATTCTAAATCAGAAACGGCTCCTCCCCACCTCTGTTATTTTTTTTTCTTCACAAATCTAATGAAAGCTCTTTGTTTCATTTTTTCAATTGTTATTAGAAGTAATTAGACAATTATGACTATTAAATTGTATTTAATATGTACTTTATCTTTTGATCTTTTCAATAATCTACTTGACCACTCCATTTCCAATCCATTTATATATTGTGGTCTCTGGTTTCATCTCAGCTACATGGCTGGTGAGTTTTTAGATTATTTTTCGTCCGTATTACATATTGTTAAAATAGAGTAAAACAAAATATTTCAGCGACATTCGCTGTATCCACACTTATACATATCACGCTGTTTATATATAGATATCAAGTAGACCAAGGTGATGAAGATGAAGATATTAAAAATATCTTTCTATCAATTTTGCGGAGTTGGTGAAGAAGTTTGGCAAGTTTTTATTTAATGATACATGATTAATTTTGACAAGCTCTTTTACCAATTTTCATTACTCTTGTAGTTCGTATGCAATTTCTATTTTTGAGTTATTTTTGTTGTTTTGTTTTTGTGTATTGTGTATACGAATCATGGCGCTGCAATGGTGACTTTGGTGTTACAAGTTTTTTTTTGTTGGGGAGTAGAAAATATATGGTATAGTAGTTCTTATATTTTGTTGGGTTTTACTAATAGCGTGAAGCATACAATCTATATTTAACTTATAGAGATATAACGTGGAACTTCTCCTGAATTAAAAAGACCAATTATTTTTCATCACTTTTTTGTTTTTGCATTTTTCTCTTATTCTGCCCAATTAAAAGTATAACAATTTTAATTATTTCACTTCCATTATTTAAGGTTTTGTATATATAGTAAATGCAAGAATTAAATTGAATGTGGCAAAAAAATAAGATTTCTTCCCTTCTTTAAAGTTTTGGATAGCATTGTAGGCATATAAATTTTATTAAAATTAAATCCGTAAAATAATGGACTATATTTTAAATTTAAGATATATTGGTTCAAATAAATTTATTGGGCTATTATAATTGGATTAATTATACAAGTCCAACATATATGGATAAAATAAATAAGTCTTAATTCATTGGGCTAGCTCATTTAATTGGGCTACAAATGATGAGCACACTGCATTAGGCCCAATATGCCATCTTTCTAAGGCCCAGTTTGGTGCCACGTGTCAAATGACGTGGCATGCCAAATCAAACAGAATAGCCAATGGGATCATGTCACGTGTCAAAATGACAAGGCATGCCAAGTCACATTAAAGGGCCAATGAAACCGCGCCACATATGCAAGTGACATGTTCTAGCCAATGAAATATGGTCTTTTCACACTTCAATTTGATTGGTCGGAAAGAGTTTGTTCTTATCATAACTCTTCCCTCCCACAATTATAAATAGGGGTCTTCATAACTCAGAAAAGACACCAGAAGTTATAACAAGAAGCAAGAGAGAGCTCGTGGATCAAACGCTGCAGATTTCTCTAAAAGCTACACAAGCATTCAAGTGTTATAAGGATTAAAAGATCAAGACGAAGATTCAAGAACAAGATGCAAGCCCTTGGATTAAAAGTACGTCAAGATCAAGCCTCAAGCACTTGGATTAAAATAAAATAAAATTAAAGATTAAGCTCAAAAGCTCCTTTATTTATTGTTGAAGAGAAGAATCAGAGGATTTATAGAGATTGTACACTCATATTACACTCATATTATTTGAAATAAAATACTACGATTCTTGCAATATTTTTCGGTCTTGATTATATTTTCTCGACGCAAATTTATTGTATAAAAATTCAGGCACACCCAGTGGGACAATCTCTTCCTCCTGCAAATCGAGAACTCCAAGTTTCAAAATTATTTGTTGGGATTGTCGAGTACTTCAAGTTTCGGCAAGCCTACGCCCCGACAAACCTTGAAGTAGGGAGCATTTGTAGACATCAAAATTTTAAAGAATAAAGTTAAATCCTAAATTTAAGATACTATAGGACTCTTGAAATCCTAGGAGTTTATATGAGTTTCTTGGAGGTTACTCTACCCTAAACTCACACCTATATAAAGGGATACATATTCCCTTGAAGAAGCATCTCAAACAATGGAGATCATCTCGAAAAACCAATAAACTCAAGGGATATTCACAAAGAGATCAAGAAGTGGCTGGATAATTCTTGATAATCAAATCATTCAAGAAGATCCACAACATACTTCATGGACATCAAATAAATTAATGAAAGCCCGCATCATCCTACGTTCGATAAATACACTGCTCCATCCCTCGAATCACGGAGAGAATCAGGAGAAAAGAATCAAAAGAACAAACAGAATTGTACCCACATCATTTTGTCAATAAAATTATAATCCTTCATATTTATATTGTGGTTGCAATTTATTTTTGTATCACATATAATTTGTTGCAAACAAGCATATTGCCAAAATGTTAAATTTAACGAGGCAAACTGAAAGAGCAATTGTAGGAAAGAAAAAATAGTCTGTAGAGGCAGTCTAAGATAGGAATAGAGGGAAAAAGGAAAGAAAAAAAAATAGTAGAGAGATCAAAGAAATGAAAAGTGAAGAAGAAGAAGATCAATAAAAGAAAAAATAGTTGAATTATTTTCTTTTCTCTTTTTAGTTTCTTTACTTTTCGCTTCATTTTTATTAAACATTTTACTATTTGGTAAAAAGAACAAATCAAATGCATATAATACATTCATATATCTAATATGTAGGTAAATCAAGAATCATGCATTAAAACTATATGCGCACACCTCTCCCATACAAATGTACAAATCTCACTATTATTTTTTACAAAAAAGAAAAAAAATTGCAATAGAAAATGCAATATTTGAGCTCAAATTCTAATAAGAATATTGTATTTTTTGACTTGATCAATATATACAATTGTTTTTATATGCATTTAAGTATAAAAAAAAGTTATCTCTCCTATTAAGATTAAATTATAAATAATTATTTTAAATTCCACTATATTTATTATAACTACACAAGCGCGAACAAAATTAACGACACAACTTGTAATTGTGCGAATGCCGACATATATGCTAATTAGGCATCGACACCTTCTAGCATGCATTAATAGGGAAGAAGCTCGAATTCACAATTTTGTGAGATTGAATTGACATTTCATGATTACCATAACCCCACCTCCTTATTATGGATGGTTCTTTTTGTTGGCTCTTAAATGACTTAATATGATAAAAGTTCTTTCGGATAATTGCAGAGATATTGTCTTTAAGTTTTTCTTCGTAACGCTAACCTCTCCTGAATTACAATATACAATTTTTTTAACCTATTAAAAAAATTATGGTATATTAATTTTTTCATTTATATATATATATATATATATATATATTGTTTCATTAGTTTAACATTCTTTTAAATTAATTTTTCGTCCATACTACTGTTTCTTAACTAAGTCTGTATAAATTTTAGATAGATTATATATTTTTAAATAATTTCTCTTTGTGTGATTTTAGGTTTATATATATCAAATTTTTATTTTTAGAATCTTTAATCATCATAATATCGCATTTGTGAACCAGCTCACGCAACATCATTTTTGGGTAAAGTATTTATAACCTTTCTTCTGGGTTCAAATAAAATAATGTAATCAGTTACATCATCTCCGCGAATCCTTTAAAATTACAGGTTAGGTGCTAATTTGCGATCCCGCCAATTAATAGTGTAAGTGAAGTCTGATTTGGAATCTACAAGCCAATATTTTAATTGTATAAAATCTTTTAAGTCCAAATTAATTATTCTATTCCCACTGGATTTATTTTGTATTACTAATACTCAATCCTTTGTCCAAACTAAAGTATCCAATTGTGTGATGTCCACGTTACTCCATCTGGTCAAGCTAAAGTAGCCAATTGTGTATTTCCACGTTAATTGTTCGATTTTTGACTTTCGAAAATGTCAAGCTAAACTCTAGTCAAAGTCTCGGATTAATTTTCTCATGGTCGTAGGATGTGGAATGACAACACCGAAAAATTACATTAATAATATTGTCAGGTTAAGGATCCAAAATTTTAAATTGTGGAGTATATATTTATCTAGGCATATTTGACCAAAATTCTGGTTTACTTTTTGTAAAGTGAACATGATAAATAATTCTAGGATAAAGAGTATATTCTACCACTAAAACAAGTATTGTTTTACATGATGGAGCACAATAATTATCTCATCAATCATGAGAGGTGTTAAACGGACCGGTCAGATCGATTTCGGGCTGATCAAAGTGGGTTGAGCCACAATCGCTCAAAAGTTACTTGGGTTGAGATGGGCTTGATCAAGATGAACTAAAATATGGGTCATAGCCCAACTCGTCCAACTCTTACCAAGTTTTAATTAATATGTTTTATTTTCTTATGAATTATTTAATTACTAAAACAAAACATTTTTTATTTTGTTAATGTCATATATAACATACCAAACAAAAAAATTATTTTAAAAATATTATGGCAAACTATTCATGAATCAATTTGGACTAAAAATCAGAATAACATTAGATGAACTGAGATGGGTTAGGTCAAAACGGGTTGAGGTCAGCAAATAGATGGGTCATTGACCCGCCATGGGACCGGTTGAGCGGGTCATGTCTTTTTGGGCCAATTTTGACACCTCTATCAATCACTCTTGTTCCTAAATCTCATTGCACTCCTCTTTGAAAAGAAAAGTTAATTGCGTCATGACATAAGGATAATTAGGCGTGATTTATATTTATACATACCGCATATTCGATTTGAATACTAGACTAACTAATCTAATTTTATTGCTGCGTGAGAAATGAACAACGACATTAAATTTTTTAGAAATTCAGTAGCGTTGATTTTTCTTTTATATATCTAATGGTTTACCAAATTAATAATTGTCCAGTCATAAAGACAGACATGACTGATGACACTTATCCAATTATATGCTGGGAATTTTTTGTAACAGTCAAAGTAATTTCTTCAATGGTGGCTGGTAATCATGCAATATTAGGCATCAATCAACAGTATGACGTTTGGCTAAATGTTTAATGATTGAAGAACTTTCTAACAAGAAGTTTATTTTATTTATTTATATGTTGAAAAACCAGTAAATTGAAAATTGAGCAAACTGGGGCGCGCATCATAGCATTAATTGCTTTGTAAGCAATTGGAAGAAATTCAGATGACCACTTTATTCTTTTCACATTAACAAAGCATATTAGTGTACTAAGCTCTTGTTATGTGAGGGATTCGGTCAACCACAAAGGTCTATTGTACGTCGTCTTACCCTGCATTTTTGTAAAAGGCTATTTTTATGGCTCGAATTCGTGACCTCCTGATCACTTGACAATAATTTTACCAGTTACATTAAAAAACTTTAATTTGTTAAAATGAACTAACTTCCTCGATGGTGCAAAATTTATCCAACTTTGTGTTGCATTTTTGCCAACTTTTGCAGCCCAAAAAAAAAAAAAAGAGAAGATCGAAGTGAAAGTTCAACCAAATGATTCTGGCGGTATGTCATTAGGGATATTAAATGAGCGGATTAAGTTGAATTTGAATAGGTTAATTAAAATAGTCGAATTAATGACCGATTCAAATTTTAGTTTGATTGGATCAAAGTAAGTTAAACAAATGGATCATAGTCCAACTCCTTCAACTCTAATCAAGTTCTCTTTGTTTATTTATTCACTTATAATTTATTTAATTAGTCCAACTCCTTCAACTCTAATCAAGTTCTCTTTGTTTATTTATTCACTTATAATTTATTTAATTAGTCCAACTCCTTCAACTCTAATCAAGTTCTCTTTGTTTATTTATTCACTTATAATTTATTTAATTACCGAACAAAATTAATACTAAAGCTTTATTTTTCCTTATTATGGCTATCTATCTTATCAATTAAAAAACTATTTGACACGCTTTCTCAGCTTCAGTTTGACCTGCATACTTAGCCTTAATCAGTTATAAAACGCATTGGGCGTGCGAATAAAGCTGAAAAGATTATTGAGAGCCTATATTAAGGATCTCTTAATGGTGTGAGACCTTTTGGGAAAAATCGTGGGTGCTTAGCCCAAAGCGGATAATATTACACCACATTAAGAGTGACTTTGAGCTGATTTATCCCAACAACTTATATCAGAGCCCATGTTTGACGAGACAGATATGATGATGGCTGAGTCATGGTGCAGGGCTAGGTTTACTTACCCTTACGAGCTTGGAGATCGACACGCATACAAGAAGAAGCAAGTTGTGGGCTACGGTTGCCATAATATTCTGACGATGCGGGTAGCACATAGTGAATTTCGAAAATTGCTCGTGGATCATGATGATGGGCCACGTGGAAATTTGTTCAAGGTGGGATACCCATGCATGGTGGTAGTGCACCGCATGAAACTTAGTTTGAGGAGGGGATTACTGGGTGTGCGAACAAAGTTCCACATTGATAGCTGAAAAGAATGAGAGCCTGATATATACAAGATGTAAAGATCTCTTAATCGTGTGAGGCCTTTTTGGAAAGAAACGTGAGTTGGCCAAAAGCGAACAATATCAAACTATATTAAAAGTGTCTTTGGATCGTTTTAGCCCAAGACAACGCCCCGGGATTTGTAGAGAAAAAAAAAGGAAACAAAGATGATGCAAATCCTCTCTTACTTAAATTTTAGGTAAAGCAACATCAGGCATTTACCTTCATTAAAATAAAGGGTAGGGAAAACACTTAAAACTGAAGTAGGTACATTCAATTTCTTAACTTGCATTACATCATTGACATGCATCTTGATAATAGGCTAAATTCACGTAGTTTAGCGCATATTTATACTCTAACTTAATGATGCTTCACCATCTTAAGTATGTTAAATGATGATATATTGGCTCTAATGGTGATTTTTGTGTTTCACAGGAGTACAATGCAATATTGAGGACTTATGATGGTGATCCGAGCGAAATTGAAGAAGAACAGTCCCATGGGGTAATTTATGGGTGACTTGAAGGCTGAAGATACATTGAGACAGTAGGAAACCCCATTAGCGCGGGCTGTAGTGCGAAACTAGCGCGCCCGCTCTAGTTCGGCAGACAAGGCAGTGATAAACCCCATTAGCGCGGGCTGTAGCGCGAGACTAGCGCGCCCGCGCTAGTCCAATTCTCCCGAGGCAGTGCATAACTCAACAAGCGCGGGCATCAGCGCGTGACTAGCACGCCCACGCTAGTCCAGACGTGAAAAGGAAAAGCTGAAGGTTATTTTTGCAAGTTCAAGGCCAATCCACTCAACCTATAAAAGGTTCAACTCGCCCAAAGGAGTATTGTTTATCAAGGTTTAGAGTTTAAAACGAGAATAGAAAAGGCAAGAGTCAAGGAGGGCAATTGGGCATCAATGCATATCTCCTTCTCTTGTGATTGTTACTATTGTTCATGAAGTCTTTTGTAGTTTTTATTATCGTTATGAGTAGCTAACTTTTCTAATCTAAGGTTTTGGTGAAACCTGTTGAGGACGAACTAATTGTGATATTAATATAGTTTTGCTTGGTTGTTAATCTCTATTTGTTCAACTATGTTCTTGTTGTAGTTGATTGAAGGTCCCTCAATTAGCTGTTCCTATTTATTATGTATCTACTTGAGAGAGAGTGAATATTTAGGTAGTTGTTTGAACTACACCACTCCCGGAGTATAGGAGAGATCCATAACCAAGGGTTTAGAGATTGGATTAGAGATAACGATACCTCGGGTGCAATCTAAAGTGAACTGTAATGCAATTTAGCTAGCGTAACTTGAGAGAGTGCGTCTAGTAGATTATCATAATTACTTGAGAGAGATTTATGATAACTGGAGTGTTCATGATTGATAGAGACAACTAAGTCAAAACTATAGGAAATACACAAGAAGGAATTTCACCAACGGGGGAAACCATAACCTTAGATCTTTATTACAATTGTTTATACCTCATTGTTAGTTAATCTTTAGTTTATTATTTTTGTTCAGCTGTAGTAGTAAACAAAACCCACCAAATGATATTCACAAAGTTTGAGGAAGTTGATTATTGAGAATTTAGTAATCTAAAACAACATTTGATACGTTAGTTCCCCGTGGGATTCGACTCTGGGCAAAATACCCAGATTATATTTGCAACGCCCGCTTAGTCTTTTATTAGACATATTGAGCGTGATCAAATTTTGGCGCCTTTGCCGAGTAATTAACGGTATTATCAATTGAAGTTGGAGTAAAATACAAAATTCTTAAATGTAGACAATTTTCTTTGATTTCTTCATATATTGAATTTCTAACGTTTGCTGAATCGGTTATACAGGTGCATGCCTAGAAACTCATCGAGAACTGGTGAAGTATTTGAACCCTTGACAGACCTCGAAAAAGTTTTCAAGGCCTTGAACAGGGCCAACCGGAAAAGCAAACAACAACCACACATTGAACACATTGAACTAGACATGGCAGATCTTAACGACAGAAACAACATTAATGTTGGGGATGGTGTGGTCGACCCAGTTGCACGGATTGTAGCGCCTGAGGTACCCATTGTACCTGAGGTGCCATTATACGACTGGGCACAACCCACATCAGACAACTTGGCAACCGCAATTTTGGTCCCTCAGATAGAAGCAGAGTCTTTCCAGATTACAAACAATATGTTGCACTTGTTGCATAATAAGGGGCTATTTTCGGGTTCATACGTTGAGGATCCCCAGCAGCATTTAAAGAACTTTCTGTCTGTCTGCAAGACGCAGAGGCAACTGAATGTTACTCCGGAGGCATTAAGACTGTTATTGTTTCCGTTCTCGGTGACAGGAGTTGCCTAGACTTGGCTCAACTTACTCCCTATCAACTCTATTGCAACATGGGAGGAGTTGGTTAAGCAATTTTTGAATAAATTCCATCCACCAAACATGACAACGCAGCAGATTGATGAGATCATAAGCTTCAGGCGGAAGCCCATGGAGACACTGCAGGAGACATGGGAACGGTTTAAAGGGATGTTGGTTATCTTTCCTCACCATGGTATTCCTGACAAATGTTGGGGCAACGATTTTAAATGGTCTGGATGATGGTGTAAAAGCCAATGTTGATGCTTCAGCTGGTGGAGCATTCCTCAGCAAGACATGAAGAGAGAGCCAGAGTTTACTTGATACGATGGCACAAAATTCAGGGTGGACAACCAAGGGTGTGCCTATTACCCCAATCGTTCACTCAGTGCCATTAGATCCGTCCAACACTATTGCTGAGAACATGGCTACTCTGATGACACAGATGAGTATACTTACGAAGAAGGTAGAGGAGTTGGAAAAAAAGCAGCAAGTTCATATTGTGGATACTACCAATGTGGGATTATGCACATCATGCATTAGTCAACCAATTGGTAATCAGTGGAATGAAGATTGTGATCACCCTCCTTACCTAGAAAATATGAATTATGTGTCAAAATATGGAGGCCAGAGACAGGGGGACAGAATTGGGGTCAGCAAGCTCAGCCGTATAGACCACTTCATCAGCAGCAGAACAAATGGAAACATGGGTGCCATGAGACCTCATGGTAATGTGGCACCTTACCAAAGGCTACAAGGGTATAACAATCAGAATTAGCCGCAGGCATACCACCCTCCTCAACAACAACACGGGGGAAGGTGATAATAGGTGAATTAGAGTATATTTTCGCCCCTAGTGAACCATACTTTATTATATTTTTAATGTGAATATTGATAACGAATGCTCTGATTAGTGTTTTTTGTGCTTTGCAGGATATATTCGATGAGAGGAGATACTTTGGAGCTATTTGGAGTCAATTAAGGGAGTTTGAGGCCAATCGAGTGGAACCCGTGAGGAAAGCACAAAAGAAAGGGCCAAAATTGCTGGGACATGGTCCACCGCGACCGCGGTCGACCGCGGCTGGGGCGCGATGGAGAAATAACTTAAGCAGAAAATGAAGTAGCCCACCGCGGTCGCACCGCATTCCTGCCGCGACCGCGGCGACATCTGACATGCCTGGAAAATTGAAGGACTTAAGTGCAAAACACGGGATTAATTTGCCAAACCCTATTTAAACTATGTAAATCTGCCCAAGAGAGGTAGATCATTATTTTTAGGCTCAAGTAGGAGGCAAAACTGATTGTGAGAAGACAAGAAACCATTAGAGTTTTATATTTTCTTCTTTTCATCTTTATTTTGAGTACTATGAATTATCTTGGGTTTTTGTTGTTCTTGAGCATGAGTAGCTAAATTCTCTATTCTAAGGTTGTTAGTGGAACCCGTTGGGGATGAACTTGTTGAGATATTAATATAGGTTTTTTTGGTTTTCAATCTCTATTTGTTCAACTACGTTCTTGTTGTAGTTGATTGAAGGGCCCACAATTAGATGTTCCTATTTATTATGTATCTACTTGAGAGAGAGTGCATATTTAGGTAGTTGTTTGAACGGCACTACTCCCGGGGGAGAGGCGAGAGTCATAACCGAGGGTTTAGAGGTTGGATTAGAGATAACAATACCTCGGGTGCAATCTAAGGTGAATGGTAATGCAATATAGCTAGCGTAACTTGAGAAAGTGCGTCTAGTAAATTATCATAAGAGAGATTTATGATAACTAGAGTGTTCATGATTGATAGAGATAACTAAATCAAAACTATAGAAAATATACAAGAATGAATTTTACCAACGGAGGAAACCATAACCTTAGACCTTTATTATAATTGTTTACACCCCATTGCTAGTTAATCTTTAGTTTCCATATTTTTGTTCAGCTGTAGTAGTATAAAACAACACCAAGTGATATTCAAAAAGTTTGAGAAAGTTGACTGTTGAGAATTGGTAATCTAACAACAACAGTTGATACGTTGATTCCCTGTGGGATTCGACTCTGGGCATAATACCCCGGATTATATTTGTAACGCCCGCTTAGTTTTTTAGTAGACATAATTGAGCTTGATCAAATTTCAGCGCCGTTGTCGGGGACTTAACGGTATTATCAGTTTTAGTTGGAGAAAATTCGAAAATTCTTAAGTATAGTCGATTTTCTTTGATTTCGTACATATATTGAATTTCTAACGTTTGTTGAATCGGTGGCTCAAGTGCATGCCTAGAAACTGCTCGAGAACTGGTGAAGTATTTGAAGCATTGCCAGACCCCGAAAAAGTTTTCAGGGCCTTGAACAGGGCCAATCGGAGAAGAAAACAACAACCACATATTGAACACATAGAACCAGACATGACAGAGCTGAACGACAAAAACAACCTTAATGTTGGGGATGTCAGGGATAGTGTAGTTGACCCTGCTACAAGGATTGCAGTGCCTCAGGTACCCATTGTACCTGAGGCGCCATTATATGATTGGGCACAACCCACAGCTGACAACTTGGCAACCACGATTTTGGTCCCTCAGATTGAAGCAGAGTCTTTCTAGATTACAAACAATATGCTGCATCAGTTGCAGAATAAGGGGCTATTTTCGGGGTCATATATTGAGGACCCCCAGCAGCATTTAAAGAACTTTCTATCTATCTGCAAGACCCAGAGGCAACCGAATGTTACCCCGGAGGCATTAAGACTGTTATTGTTTTCGTTCTCGGTGACATGAGTTGCTTAGACTTGGCTCAAATCCCTCCCTATCAACTCTATTGCAACATGGGAGGAGTTGGTCATGCAATTTCTAAATAAATTCCATCCACCAAACAAAACAGCACAACAGATTGATGAGATTATATGCTTCAGACAGAAGCCCATGGAGACACTGCAGGAGACATGGGAACGGTTTAAAGGGATGTTGGTCATCTGTCCTCACCATGGTATTCCTGAGAAAATGTTGGGACATCGATTCTATATGGGGCTGGTTGATGGTGTAAAATCCAATGTCGATGCTTCAGCTGGTGGAGCATTCCTTATAAATACATGGAGAGAGCGCCATATTTTACTTGATACAATGGCACTGAATTCAGGGTGGAAAACAAGGGGTGCTCCAATTACCCCAGTTGTTCACTCAGTGCCATTAGATCCGTCCAACACCATGGCTGAGAACATGGAGACTTTGATGACACAAATTAGTATTCTTACGAAGAAGATAGAGGAGTCAGGGATAAAGCAGCAGGTTCATATTGTGGATACTACCAATGGGGGCTTATGCACATCTTGTATTAGTCAGCCAATTGGTAATCAGTGGAATGCAGATTGTGATCACCCTCCTTACCCAAAAAAACATGAATTATATGTAAAACTATGGAGGCCAAAGACAAGGGGGACAAAATTGGGGTCAGCAAGTTCAACCATATAGACCACCTCATCAGCAGCAGAACAATGGAAACATGGGTTCCATGAGACCTCATGGTAATGTGGCACCTTACCAAAGGCCACAAGGGTATAACACTCAGAATCAACAGCAAGCATACCACCCCCCACAGCAACAACATGGGGGGAAGCAAGAAGATGGGTTTTCTAGGATGGAAGCAATGATGCAACAGGTGATTGGGTCAACTGCCAAAATAAGTTAAAGAGTAGATGCACATGATTCAGCTATTAAAAATATAGAAGTGCAGCTGGGCCAAATCTCAAAAGCAGTGTAATCGTCCTCTTGGGACTTTACCTGCGGATACTCAAGTGAATCCTAAGGACCAGGGCCCGAATAAGCTGATGGCAGTGAGTCTCCACAATGGTAGGGACTTAGACTTGGAGCAAGAGTTGGCTCGTGAAAGCTGGCAAGCAGAGACACTAGTGCCAGTGCCAATCGAAATTGATGATTCCACAACCTTGACCAAGGTAACAGTGCAAACTGCTGAAGGAGAACCTACTGGGCAGAGTGAAGCTGAGAAAGAAGTGGAGATAACCCCAGAGCGAGTAGTTGAGGTAGTAATTGAGAAGGAAAAATCCCAGATCACTGGGAAGAAGAGACTGCCAGCGCCATTCCCTCAAAGGCTAGCAAAATACCAAAAAGATGAGCAGTACAAAACGTTCTTGGATATGCTAAAGCAGATACAGGTAAACATTCTTCTGATTGATGCTCTGAAAGAAATGCCTGGGTATGAAAAGATGATGAAGGACTTGATGTCCCGGAAGTTTGATTTCCAAGACTTGGCGACTGTGACTCTTACTCAGATTTGCAGTGCTGTGGTAACACGACCTATTGCAAAAAAGTTGTCTGATCCAGGGAGTTTTACAATTCCCTGCACCATTGTCAATTTTTCTTATGCCAAAGATCTGTGTGATTTGGGGCCCAACATTAATCTAATGCCCCTGGCCATTTATAAGAGACTGGGTATTGGTAGAGCCAGACCAACCTCCATGTTGCTGCAGCTAGCTGATAGGACGGTGAAGAGACCGTCGGGTATTCTGGATGATGTTTTAGTGCAAGTAGGGAAGTTTGTGTTCCCTATTGATTTTGTGATACTAGACTGTCGTGTGGATGAGGAAATTCTCATAATCTTGGGAAGGTCATTTTTTACCACAGGCAGAGCTCTCATTGATTGTGAGACTGGGGAGCTCACGATGAGGCTTAATGATGAAGAAATCACATTCAACGTGCAGAAATCCATGAGGCGACCGAGTGAGTTCGCCAACTGTTCTTTAATTGATGTTGTGGATGTGATAGTGGAGGAAGATGATGCATCCTTGACTATTAAGGACTCCCTTGATGCATGTTTAATGAACTTGGATGATGTAAATGGTGAGGAATTGGCAGAGTGGGTGTTAGCACTTGAAGGTAAAGGGGTCTGGCCGAGGGCTCTAGAGTTTGAGCCATTGCACTTGGATAAAAGAGAGAGCCTACCAGCCAAGCCCTCTGTGGAAGAACCACCCAAACTAGAGTTGAAACCATTGCCAGCTCATCTAAGGTACGCATTTCTTGGCCCTAATTCTACGCTACCTATTATTATCTCATCCAGTTTGTTAGATGCGCAGGCGAATCAGTTGTTACAGGTACTCTCAATGTGCAAGACTGTCATTGGTTGGACCATGGCAGATATCAAAGGGATCAGCCCAGCATATTGCATGCACAAAATTCTCTTGGAAGAGGGGCACAGACCTTCCAGGGAACACCAAAGGCGCTTGAACCCGAACATGAAGGAAGTGGTGAAGAAGGAAATCATCAAGTGTTTAGATGCAGGAATCATTTTCCCTATATCTGATAGCAGCTGGGTTAGCCCAGTGCAATGTGTCCCAAATAAGGGTGGCATGACGGTGGTAAAGAATGATAAAAATGAGTTGAAATCTACAAGAACCGCCACGGGATGGAGAATATGCATGGATTACAGAAAGCTGAATCTTGCCACCCGAAAAGACCACTTCCCACTTCCCTTCATTGACCAAATGCTGAACAGGCTTGCAGGGAGGTCTCACTTTTGTTTCCTAGACGGGTACTCGGGGTACAACCATATTTCAATTTCCCCGGAAGACATGTAAAATACCTCCTTCACATGCCCCTACAGAGTGTTTGCCTTCAGGAGGATGCCATTTGGCCTCTGCAATGCACCTGCCACATTCCAACGGTTCATGATGGCCATATTCTCAGACATGTTGGAAGATATCATGGAGGTATTCATGGATGATTTCTCAGTAGTGGGAAATTCATTCGATGAGTGCCTAGCAAATTTAACCCGTGTCCTAAAGAGGTGCATCGAGACAAATCTTGTGCTTAATTGGGAGAAGTGCCATTTCATGGTATAAGAAGGGATCTTCTTGGGGAACTTGGTGTCAAGTAAAGGAATTGAGGTGGACAGAGCTAAAGTCGATGTGATCGAAAAACTTCCACCTCCCACATCAGTCAAAGCGATTCGTAGCTTCCTTGGGCACGTCGGGTTCTACCGGTGATTCATCAAGGACTTTTCCAAGATTGCCAACTCCCTCTGTAAGTTGATTGAAAAAGATAACCCCTTTGTGTTTTCTGATGATTGCAGGGTGACGTTTGAGGAGCTGAAAAAATGGTTAATCACAACATCAATTATTGTTGCCCCCGACTGGGAGAAACCGTTTGAACTCATGTGTGATGCTAGTGACTATGCAGTGGGAGCCGTGTTGGGTCAGTGCAAAGATAAAATAATGCACCCAATTGACTACGCAAGTAGGACTTTGAGTGGAGCTCAGCTGAACTACACGGTGACCGAGAAGGAGATGTTGGCAGTTCAGGTCTTACTTGATCGGGTCGAAGGTGATTGTGTACACCGATCACGCAACCATCATATACTTGGTTGATAATAAAGAGTCTAAGACGCGCCTAATTCGTTGGGTGTTGCTTCTTCAAGAATTTGACTTGGAGATTCGTGACCGCAAGGGCACGGAGAACCAAGTCGTTGATCATCTGTCACGTCTTGAAGGTGCTGAGAATGCAATTGAGTCTGAGGATATTCTGGAAACCTTTCCAGATGAGCAGCTGCTAGCCACGAGCATGGAAGATGTGCCATGGTATGCAGACATTGCAAACTACCTGGCGAGCGGTATTGAACCCTATGAACTCTCATCTGTCCAAAAGAGACACTTTTATCGTGATTTCCGCAATTACTATTGGGATGAACCTCATTTATTTAGAATATGTATTGATAACATGATCTGGAGGTGTGTCCCCGAGATAGAACAATTTGCTATTTTGCAGGCTTGTCACGCATCACCATATGGAGGACATTTTGGAGGAGTTCGGACAGCAGCTACGGTGTTAGAGACCGGTTTCTACTGGCCGACCGTGTTCAAAGATTCTCACCAATGGGTGAAGGGCTGTAATGAGTGCCAAAGGACGGGGAACATATCCCGTAGAGATGAGATGCCCATGAATCCAATACAAGAAGTGGAGGTGTTTGATGTGTGGGGAATCGACTTCATGGGTCCCTTTGTCAGCTCATGGCAATAAGTACATCCTTGTTGCTGTAGACTACATGTCCAAATGGGTGGAATCTGCAGCGTTCTCCACCAATGATGCTAGAGTGGTGGTGGGTTTCTTGAAGAAAAACATATTCACCCGGTTCGGGATCCTAAGAGCCATCAATAGTGACGGAGGCACGCACTTATGCAATCGTGTCTTCGAGAAGTTGCTAGCCAAGTATGATGTGCGCCACAAGGTAGAAACCCCTTATCACCCCCAAACGAGTGGGCAGGTTGAGGTGTCAAATCGTGAAATCAAGAGTGTGCTGACCAAAATAGTAAACGCCACGAGAACTGATTGGGCAAAGAAACTTGATGACGCACTCTGGGCCTATAGGACTGCATTTAAAACACAAGTAGGTATGTCTTCGTACAAATTGGTATTTGGTAAGGCCTGTCACCTGCCTGTAGAGTTAGAACATCGAGCCTTGTTGGCATTGAAGCAGTTAAACTTGGATATTGATGCTGCAGGTGAAAATCGAGTAATAGAGCTACATGAGTTCGAGGAATTTCGATATCAAGCATTTGAAAGCACAAGGCTATACAAGGAGAGAATGAAGAGGTTGCACGGCAAAAATATCGTGGACCGAAATTTCAAACCCGGAGACAAAGTGTTGCTGTATAATTCAAGGTTGAGATTGTTTCCGGGTAAGATTAAGTCCCGACGGTCTGGACCATTCAAAGTGGTCACAGCCTTCAAGGTTAATGGACAAAGATTAAAGCTGTATGTGGGGATGAATGAGACCAAGGAGTTGTCTGTGGTGCATCTTTTTGAACCACAGAGGTTGAGCGAGCCTTAAATGCGCTCATTATGCATCGTGCCACGACGTTAAATCAAGCGCTTCATGGTAGGCAACCCATTGATTGTTGTACTCGTCGTGCCGCGACGTTAAATCAAGCGCTGCGTGGGAGGAAACCCATGATTTTAGTGTTTTCTCTTTTGATTGTGTTGTAATTGATGCACAAACGTTTTTCAAGTTTTTGAGTGTGCAGGACAGGCTTGGAGGTGTGTTAAGCGAAAGACGGGGTCATAAAACAACTCTGGTAAGGTATAAATATGTGGATAACACACTAACAGGCGAGCATATTCCACCGCGACCGCGGTGAAAACTGGAGCTTCAGTACTTTTCTCGTACACCCGTCACCACGGCCGCGACTAACCATGACGTGACCGCGGACAAAGTCGACCTCTATGAATATTGCACGACCGCGGCGGATCTTGGCGCGACCACGATGAATAAACATCTCTCTGAACCTCGCGCGACCGCGGAGATTTCTCACTTCTCTGAATCTCCCACGACTGCGGTGGACCGCAGTGGGCTAGTTTTCGCCCAGGTAAGTCACTTTCTAATTAATATTTTTCTTTTTCTTTTAATCTATTTAATTTCCTTACCCCCTTTTTTTCTCTAATACCCGCCCGTTTCCCCCTATTTCCCCTCTTCTAAACCCTACCCCCAAATCCCCTCCTCTTCCCCAACAAAAGACCCACGACCTCCCACAGTAACCTCCCCCCTCACAACCCTGTTCTCTTCCCCTTCCCCCCCACATCCCAATCCACTCTCTCTCTCTCTCTACTCTTCCCAACCTCCATTGTTTCCCTCCACATCTTCACTCAAGTAAGTCTCTCTTTCTATCTTATTCTTTGTATTTTTTATTTTAGTTTTCTATTTTGTAGTAGATCTTTGTTATATTGTTTTGTAATGGTGGTTCTACACCACCTCTTACATGTTTTTGGTGGGTGTCTCCACTTTTAGTTTGATGTTGGGTAGTTGGTTCTTGTTTGACAATGGTGGAGGAATTGTGAGTGGTTAGGACGTGATTGGTACTTAGTTGTGTTACAATTTTGGGGAAAGTTAGTAGAGATGGGGCCAATGTATGCTTGTTACCAATTATGCCCATATAGTGTTTGTAAAGTGACCCCATTGAGCAAATTTTTGGGGCATTGTGACCTTCGGGGTGGTGAAGTCTGAGTAACCACCCGATAGGCACATATATTGGGCACTCTCTGACTATTGTCCTTCTTATCACAGGTACCATGGCCCACTCACGAAAAAGACGAAACACAAAGGGCACTAGTCGATTTGACTCAACCCGATTTGTGTCAAAGGCTGCGGAGGACTGGTATGAGGCTAAGTCCGCAAGGAAGATGGTCCACGAGGTGCCAATTATTAGGGATGCTTTACAGCATGAGAGCCTAGAAATGTTCAACGAAATTCGGAGGCGCTAGTTGGAGATACTCTTCGAAGAACCTGAGGAGGCCTATATATAATGGTCAGGGAATACTATGCAAACTGCCCGGAGCATGTGAATCGGGTAGTCACGGTATGGAGGACAAGGGTGCATGCCTCACTGGAGGCAATTCGGCGGGTTTACAAGCTTCCATCCTTCTCTGGGGATGTTGATCATTACTAGTTCCAGCAGACGCCACCGGTCAATTGGCCCATGCTCGTGCGGTCCATTTGTGTAGGAGGGGGGACCATATGGATCAAAGAGGGAATCACGCTGAACTCTAGTTCATTCACATGGGAGGCAAAGTGTTGGTTCACAGTTACTTGCAGCCGCCTGCTACCCACCAGCAACACCACCGATGTTAACCCCCCTCGGGTGATGATGGTCTGGTGCTTCGTCAACAGATTGGACTTTGATATCGCCTGGGTGCTCCATGATGAGATGTTCATCCGATCGCCTGAGGTATTGAAATCATTCTACTTCCCCTCCCTAGTTACCAGGTTGTGCCGGGTAGCCAATGTCTTTGAGAATCATCCCATTGACGGAAAATTGGTGAAGAAGGCCCCGTTCAAAGCGGGAAAAATTAATATGGGCAAAGAGAACTTGGTGCCTCTAGCTGTTGATGATGAGGACAAAGTTATTCTTGATGATGCACCACCTCGGTGGTCTCATGATGGGGCGGGTGCCTCTCATCCTCGGCCGGGTCCCACGCTGTCAACCTTGGAGGAGGATGTGGCCGACTTGCGCACCTCGGTAGCTGACCTCAACACCAGGATGGATGCAATGTCCACCCACTAGGCTAAATCTGAGAAGAAGATAATGGCGTGGTTTCGTGCGCTAGGGAGGGCCCACAATGTTGACCCCGCCACCGTTTCTGACGACGAGTGAGCACCAGGGAAGTCTCTTTACCCCTTTATGCTTTTATTGTTGATTGACATAGGGACATGCCAAGTTTTTAAGTGTGGGGTGGGGGGGGNTGTTGTTGTATATGTGTGGATAGTTTGTCTCTTGTTTTGATTTTGCATATGAGATCTGGTTGTTTTCAATTTGTTTGGCTTGGCCTGAGGACGGACACCTTCCGACGGGTCTCTTGAGGGCACTAAGTCGAAGTAAAAAAAAATAGAAAATGTAGTGGACTCTTCCTGATGACGGACTACTTAGGCAGTTTTCTTGAGGGAAGTTGGTCCAAAGAAAACACCAAAAAGATTTTTTATTTTCTTTTTAGGTAGTGTAGTAACTCTCCCTTGGTTTTTCTTTTGACCACAGTTCTTTTCCAAGGGTTTAGCTTGAACCGGGTATAGTTAGATTTTTTTAAGTTGTTAGGACTCTCTTGGGCAAGGAATTGATTGGCAAGAATGCAGCCCTTAGTGTGTTACACCTGAACACCAAAGATCCTAGGGTGTGACGCTTAGGCTCTTTTGTTGACTCGTGTAGAATGCCTTAATTTTTCATATTATAACTAACTTGAATACTCTTTGGAGTGTTTTGATGAACCAATTCGGATTGGATTATGTTCCATGTGCGTGTGAGTTATTTGTGCATCATATTCAGTGTCTTCATTTGATACCTAGAACTTGCCCTGTATGTGTACAAACAAAATAGAAGTCCGTTCAATCTTAGAAAGGATATAGGCATTTCTTTGTGAAGCCAGACATAAATGTATATCCACTTGAAAGCAATTGACCAAAGTTAACCCCTTTGAGCTTATAAGCCTGTTCTTTGATAACCACGTAACGAACCACACCCAGTTGTTTGAATAGCCTGTCTATTTGAACCCTGTACCTCCCATGAGCACTTGAATTGTTAGCAAATGTGTAAAAGTCAAAGTGTAGGGTGGTGGTTTGGTTTGAAAAGTAAAATAGAAGGAATAGGATGAAAGGTGCAAAAGTGTGAAAGAAATAAAATGCAAAAGTGAAGGCCACTTAGAAAAAAAAAAAAGAGGACAATAAATAAATGTAGTCCTTGATGATTAGTGGCATGAAAAAGAAAGTTGCACCTAAAAAAAAGGAGTGGGGTAATTATGAAGCAAAATGTGGTAAAAGTTCTGGCCAACCATGAAAATGGGCTGAATGTTAATGTAATTGTATTAAAAGTGCTTAGGGAGGTTAGTCACTATAACCAAATGTATCCTACTCGTCCCTTACCTACATTACAACCAAATAAATACCTATTGATCTTAGACTGAATAGACTCAATTAGTAGAGTATTACACTACGGGCAAGCCTATGGTGTGTCAGTGAGGCATATGAATGTTCTTTTTGAGAGTGTGTGAATTCTTTCTATTTAAAGTTCCTGTTTCTCTTAATATTATCTTTTGTGGAACTACTATCAATTGTGTGATGTGAGGGCACGTGATTCATGAAGAAAAGGTAATTCTTGACCTCTGTATAGAGTACTTTGAGGAAGTAAGAATGTGGCATGGCATATAGAGTCATCACTTGAGGCATAGATGTTACACAACTAGGTGCAATATTTGTGAAATGTCATGGTGTGACACTGTAGGGTAATGTTTGAGAAGATTAGGCCTTTAGAGTATGGTTTTGCTGCTCGAGGACGAGCAAAGGTTTAAGTGTGGGGTGTTGATAATGCCGCGCCCCCTTTTTCCTCGCACGGGTTAGCGCACCATGGTATTAGCGCACCGGTCATCATATCCATATTCTACCTTTCCCGCCCCGTTAAGGTATTTAAAACGTGTGTGTTAGTCACGAAGCTTATTGCGTGCTATTACCCGTCTCATTATATAAGTCCTGGAGGGTAGTTAGGACTACTAATCCTACAAGGTGAGTACTAGGCTGAACTCCTAGGTTTAAAAGGATAAAATTCTAAGCGACATGTAAAACAAATAGGACTACAGATATGGGGAACACATAAGGGCAGATACGGGCTCACAGATCCCTCCACAAGTAAACACATAGATAGCACATCTCAAACACAATCAAGGTCTCAAAGTCAGGATTTAAAAAAAATAGGAGTTTTTGAGTTGGAAATCAGTATGGTGTCAGCAGTTTAGAAAAGGGAATGCCTTTTTGAAAACTCAGTAATAAAGCATGAAGTTCAATAACAACATAGTAGCTTAAAGAAGGGTGATTGCATTTAAAAGGTCCTATAATTCAAAGATAGTAGCAGGATTTAAAAGTGCACAATATTTTAGATGAAGTTTTCAGTAAAAGCAGATGAAGAACTTCAGAAAATCAGTAAAGTAAAAAAATGAAAGAGTGATTCACAAAGGGCCAATAACTTTTAAAAGATCCAGTGGTTCAGAGCAGAGTAGAAATCAGTAGCCTACAGGAGTTTTAGTAAAAGGAGAGTGAGTGCACAATTTTAAGAACCAGTAATTTTTTTTAAAAAAAAAACAGAATGATTTGTATGAACTTCATAAGGGATAATTGTTTTTGAAAATTCCATCAGTTGCTGGGCAAACAGGAGTGTAAGTAATGACAAACAGCAAAGCTCTAAGGATTTCCGAAGAAACTCATTAGTTCGTGAAGCGATTGATTTTGGTTTTAATGAATATTAGGCCTAAGGTTTGTCTAAGCGTGCATATATACTGATATTTGTTTTAAAGGGTGAAATACAGATTTAACTCTGATTTTAAAGACATAAAGGATAATACATTTGCAGAAAAACGTTTAAACCATTTAACACGGTTTTAGCGAGGTTCCTAGATTTAATACATACTGACTAGGTGTTCGACAGGATAGAACTTGAAACAAATATGCTGAACGCAAAATCCTAGAGAACATGATATCTAATGCACATACGAATACCTAAACATGATTTCTAAATGTAGTACTTATGAGAATGCAGCAGTTTATTACTTTGTTATAGTGATGAACTGTGAGCAGGGCTTATAAAAAGACATGAATATAATAGATATGCTGAAATAAAGAACCTAAACATGATTTCTATTGCGTGATATGCATGTCCTAAACAGGATACTATTGCACACATAGGGAAATAAATCCTATGATTTCTACCCGTTACTATACTAAACATGCATAACCCCTTCCCATATCCACTATCCAGCCCCAATCATTTGTTTACAAATTATTACAAACCAAGAATAATAAATTACATCACTTAAAAGAAAACAAGAAGCTAATTCTATAGGGAGCCTTCAATCCGGCCCATATCTCCCAACCTCAATCCTTTCGAGTTTCACAGCCTTTCATGGTCCGGGTGCGGCAAAGCTACCTAAGAACCTCGTGGGTCCCTGGACAATACCAACACCCAGACATAGTTGCCACAATTTGAAGCATGTGCAGTGTGGAATTACCAGCCTCAGTGCGTCAAAGTTCAGAGGGAACTCAAGATTCCCTAAGCGATGCTTACACTAAGGGGGTAGAACCTAAGTTTCTAGGAGTAGTGAGGTGCCAAGAGTGTATTTAAAAGAGAAAAAGAGTTTTGAAAGACTTCATAAACTAAAGAATACCAGAGAATTAGGAGGTTTAGGCAAAAAAATTAGGGTTTCATAAGAAACCTAGAGAAGATAGGAGAGCATGGCGTGAAACTCATAGGTCATGGTAGTTCTGGCATAGCCGTGTCAAGACCCCACCGGAGAAGGCCGGAAATAACCCAAGCAGGAACCCCAGTAGCCATTTGGCATGGTCGAAGCCATTGAAGGCTTCAGAGATGAAGTGAACCGGAGAAAGGAGGCGTCATGGAGGCTGGTGGTCGAAAGGATGGTGGTCAGAGGTGGCCGTAGAAGGGAGGGAGTCCATCGGAGAAGAGGAGCCAAGGAGGCTTCTAGAGAAAGCTAGAGAGAGTAACAGAGAGATAGAGAGAGATAAAGAGTCTCGAAAATGAGACGGGGGAAATGGGGTAGGTGAGAGTTAATTATGGAAAGGAGGGATCTGGGCCGTTGATCTTATTTGATCAACGACTCAGATTTATTAGGGGTTGGGCCAGGTATGGATAAGGATTGGGCTGGGTATTTGATTGGGTTTTGGGCTGGGATTAATTGGGTTTAAAATGTGGCTAAAGTTTAAATAAATGTGGCTAGGTGTTAAATACCCAATAAAAATAGATAATTAATTAATTAAAATAGCTAATAATTATATACAAAATGTAATTAAGTTTAAATAAGTGAAATCATAGTAATTAACTAATATTAAGTGTAAAGTGCATAAATTTCGAATTAAAATAATACAAAATGTCCAATTGGGCTATAATTGTAAAATTGCTGTAATTGAAATTAAATGAGTCCCAATTGGTTAATTTGTGAAATGATTTAGTCCTAATGGACAGGAAAATGATTAAAAGTAGCATACCGAGCTGGGAAACATTTTGAAATTATTTATAACATAATTTATGAATAATTATTCAAATATAAAATATTAAATAAACCGGAAAATAATTTAGTAAAAAATAAAAAAAAACTCATTATTACAAAGAATAATTTTGAAAGCTCATGTGCAAGTTTGAAAATAATTTGATGAAAAATTGGGTGTCAACAGATAATAGGTGAATTAGACTATATTTTCGCCCCTAATGAACCATACTTTGTTATGTTTTTAATGTGAATATTGATAACAAATGCTCTGATTAGTGTTTTTTGTGCTTTGCAGGATATATTCGATGAAAGGAGATACTTTGGAGCTATTTAGAGTCAATTAAGGGAGTTTGAGGCCAATCGAGTGGAACCCGTGAGGCAAGCACAAGAGAAAGGGCCAAAATTGCTGGGACATGGTCCACTGTGACCGCGGTTGGGCGCGGTGGACAAATAACTGAAGTAGAAAATGAAGTAGCCCACCGCGGCGACATCTGACACGCCTGAAAAATTGAAGGACTTAAGTGCAAAATACAGGATTAATTTGCCAGACCCTATTTAAACTATGTAAATCCGCTCAAGAGAGGTAGATCATTATTTTTAGGCTCAAGTAGGAGGCAAGACTGATTGTGAGAAGACAAGAAAACATTAGAGTTTTATATTTTCTTCTTTTCATCTTTATTTTGAGTGTTATGAATTATCTTGGGTTTTTGCTGTTCTTGAGCATGAGTAGCTAAATTCTCTATTCTAAGGTTGTTGGTGGAACCCGTTGGGGATGAACTTGTTGAGATATTAATATAGTTTTATTTGGTTTTCAATCTCTATTTGTTCAACTACGTTCTTGTTGTAGTTGATTGAAAGGCCCTCAATTAGCCGTTCCTATTTATTATGTATCTACTTGAGAGAGAGTGTATATTTAGGTAGTTGTTTGAAAAACACCACTCCCGGAGTATAGGCGAGAGTCATAACCGAGGGTTTAGAGGTTGGATCAGAGATAACGATACCTCGGGTGCAATCTAAGGTGAACCGTAATGCAATATAGCTAGCGTAACTTGAGAAAGTGCGTCTAGTAAATTATCATAATTACTTGAGAGAGATTTATGATAACTAGAGTGTTCATGATTGATAGAGATAACTAAATCAAAACTATAGGAAATATACAAGAAGGAATTTTACCAACGGGGGAAACCATAACCTTAGACCTTTATTATAATTGTTTACACCCCATTGCTAGTTAATCTTTAGTTTTCATATTTTCGTTCAGTTGTAGTAGTATAAAAACAACACCAAGTGATATTCACAAAGTTTGAGAAAGTTGACTATTGAGAATTGGTAATCTAACAACAACATTTGATACGTTGATTCCCTGTGGGATTCGACTCTGGGCATAATACCATGGATTATATTTGCAACGCCCGCTTAGTCTTTTAGTAGACATAGTTGAGCGTGATAAGAAGGCAAGAAGATGGGTTTTCCAGGCTTGAAGTGATGATGCAACAGGTGATTGGGTCGACTGCCAAAATGAGTGAGAGAGTATATGCACATGATGCAGCTATTAAAAATATTGAAGTGCAGTTGGGACAGATATCAATGTCAGTGAACAATCGTCCTCTTGAGACTTTACCTGCAGACACTCAGGTGAATCCTTAGGACCAGGGCTCGAAGCAGATGATGGCAGTGAGTCTCCGCAATGGCAGGTACTTAGTCTTGGAGCAAGAGCTAGCTCGTGAAAGCAGGCAGGCAAAGACACTAGTACCAGTGCCGATTGAAATTGATGATTCAACCAACTTGACCAAGGTAATAGTGCAAACTGCTGAAGGAGAACCCAGTGTGCAGAGTGAGGCTGAAAAAGAAGCGGTGATAGCCCCAGAGCCAGTAGTTGAGGTAGTAGTCGAGAAAGAAAAATCCCAAATCACTGGGAAGAAGAGACCGCCAACACCATTCCCTCAAAGGCTAGCAAAATACCAAAAGGATGAGCAGTATAAAAAGTTCTTGGATATGCTGAAGCAGATACAGGTAAACATTCCTTTGATTGATGCTCTGAATGAAATGCCTGGATATGCGAAGATGATGAAGGACTTGATGTCCCGGAAGTTTTATTTCCAAGACTTGGAAACTGTGACTCTTACTCAGACTTGTAGTGTTGTGGTAACACGGCCTATTGCGGAAAGGTTGTCTGATCCAGGGAGTTTTACAATTCCCTACACCATTGGAAATTTTGCTTTTTCCAAAGCGATGTGTGACTTGGGGGCTAGCATTAATCTAATGCCCCTTGCCATTTACAAGAGACTGGGTATTGGTAGAGCCAGACCAACTTCCATGTTGTTGCAGCTAGCTGATAGGACGGTGAAGAGACCGTTGGGTATTCTGGATGATGTTTTGGTGCAAGTGGGGAAGTTTGTGTTCCCTGCCGATTTTGTGATATTGGACTGTCGAGTGGATGAGGAGATTCCCATAATCTTGGGAAGGCCATTTTTGGCCACAAGCAGAGCCCTCATTGATTGTGAGACTGGGGAGCTCAAGATGAGGCTTAATGATGAAGAAATCACATTCAATGTGCAGAAATCCATGAGGAGACCGAGTGAGTTCGCCAATTGTTCTCTCATTGATGATGTGTATGTGATAGTGGAGGAAGATGATGCGTCCTTAACTATTGAGGACCCCCTTGCTACATGTTTAATGAATTTGGATGAGGTAAATGCGGAGGAATTGGCAGAGTGGGTGTTAGAACTTGAAGGTAAATGGGTCTGGCCGAGGGCTCTCGAGTTTGAACCATTGCACTTAGAGAAAAGAGAGAGCCCGGAGCCAAGCCATCTGTGGAAGAACCACTAAAACTATTGTTGAAACCACTGCCAGCCCATCTTAGGTACGCATTTCTAGGCCCTAACTTTACGCTACCTGTTATTATCTCATCAAGTTTGTTAGGTGTGCAGGCAAATCAGCTGTTACAGGTACTATCTAAGTGCAAGACTGCCATTGGATGGACCATGGCAGATATTAAAGGGATCAGCCAGGCATATTGCATGCACAAGATTCTCCTGGAAAAGGGACAAAGACCTTCTAGGGAACACCAAAGGTGCTTGAATCCAAACATGAAGGAAGTGGTGAAGAAAGAAATCATCAAGTGGTTAGATGGGGGAATCATTTTCCCCCATCTCTGATAGCAGCTGGGTTAGCCCAGTACAATGTGTTCCAAAAAAGGGTGGCATGACGTCGGTAAAGAATGACAAAAAGTTGATATCTACAAGAACCGTCACGGGCTAGAGAATATGCATGGATTAAAAAAAGCTGAATCTTTCCACCCGGAAAGACCACTTCCCACTTCCCTTTGATTGATCAAATGCTCGACAGGCTTGCAGGGAGGTCTCGCTTTTGTTTCCTGGATGAGTACTCGGGGTACAACAAGATTTCAATTGCCCAAGAAGACAGGGAAAAGAACTCCTTCACGTTCCCCTATGGGGTATTTGCCTTCAGAAGGATGTCATTCGGCCTCTGCAATGCACCTGCCACATTTCAAAGGTGCATGATGGCCATATTCACAGACATGGTGGAAGATAACATGGAGGTATTCATGGATGATTTCTCAGTAGTGGGAAATTCATTCGATGAGTGCTTAGAAAATCTGACCCGTGTACTAAAGAGGTGCATCGATACGAATCTTGTGCTTAACTGGGAGAAGTGCCATTTCATGGTACAAGAATGGATCGTCTTGGGGAACTTGGTGTCTAGTAAAGGAATTGAGGTGGACCGAGCCAAAGTAGATGTGATTGAAAAGCTTCCACCTCCCACATCAGTCAAAGCTATACGTAGCTTCCTTGGGCATGCCGGGTTCTACCGGCGATTCATCAAAGACTTCTCCAAGATCGCCAACCCCCTCTGTAAGTTTCTTGAAAAAGATAACCCTTTTGTGTTTTCTGATGATTGCAGGGTGGCTTTTGAGGGGCTGAAAAAGCGGCTCGTCACAACACCAATTATCGTTTCCCCCGACCGGGAGCAACCGTTTGAACTCATGTGCGATGCCAGTGACTAAGCAATGGGAGCCGTGTTGGGTCTGCGCAAAGATAAAATAATGCACCCAATTTACTACGCAAGTAGGACTTTGAGTGGAGCTCAGCTGAACTACACGGTGACCGAAAATGAGATATTGGCAGTAATGTTCGCCTTCGACAAGTTCAGGTCTTACTTGATCGGGTCGAAGGTGATCGTGTACACTGATCACGCAGCCATCAGATACTTGGTTGAGAAGATATAGTCCAAGTCGCGCCTATTCGTTGGGTGCTGCCTCTGCAAGAATTTGATTTGGAGATTCATGACCGCAAGGGAACAGAGAACCAAGTCGCTGACCACCTATCATGACTTAAAGGTGCTGAGAACGCAATTGAATCTGAGGATATTCTGGAAACCTTTCCAGACGACCAGCTACTCGCCACGAGCTTGGAGGATGTGCCATGGTATGCAGACATTGCAAACTACCTGGAAAGTGGTATTGAACCTTATGAACTCTCATCTGTCCAAAAGAAAAGGTTTTATCGTGATTGCCGCAATTACCATTGGGATGAACCTCATTTGTTTAGAATTTGCATTGATAACATGATCCGGAGGTGTGTCTCCGAGATAGAACAATTTTCTATTTTGCAGGCTTGTCACGCATCAGCGTATGGAGGACATTTTGAAGGAGTTCGCACAGCAGCAAAAGTGTTAGAGGTCGGCTTCTACTGGCCAACTGTGTTCAAAGATGCTCACCAATGGGTGAAGGGCAGTAATGAGTGTCAGAGGACGGGAAACATATCCCGTCGTATCGAGATGGCCATGAACCTAATACAAGAAGTGGAGGTATTCGATGTGTGGGAGATTGACTTCATAGGTCCCTTTGTCAGCTCCTATGGCAATAAGTACATACTTGTTGCTGTAGATTACATGTCCAAATGGGTGGAAGTTGCAGCATTTTCCACCAATGATGCAAGAGTGTTGGTGGGGTTCCTGAAGAAAAACATATTCACACGTTTTGGGATCTCAAGGGCCATTATTAGTGACGGAGGCACTCATTTTTGCAATCGTGTCTTCGAAAAGCTACTATCCAAGTATGATGTGCGCCACAAGGTGGCAACCCCTTATCACCCGTAGACGAGTGGGCAGGTTGAAGTATCAATCAGTGAAATCGAGAGTGTGTTGACCAAAATAGTAAACACCACAAGAACTGATTGGGCGAAGAAGCTTGATGACGCACACTGGGCCTATAGAACTGCATTTAAAACACCAATTGGTATGTCTCTGTACAAGTTGGTATTTGGTAAGGCCTGTCACCTTCCTGTAGAGCTGGAACATCGAGCCTGGTGGGCATTGAATCAATTGAACATGGATCTTGATGATGCGGGTGAAAATCGAGCCACGGAGCTGCATGAGTTGGAAGAATTCAGGTATCAAGCATTTGAGAGCACAAGGCTATATAAAGAGAGAATGAAGAGGTTACACGACAAAAACAATGTGGACCGAAATTTCAAGCCCGAAGACAAAGTATTGCTCTATAATTCAAGATTGAGATTGTTTCCGGGTAAGCTCAAGTCCCGATGGTCTGGACCATTCAAAGTGGTCGAAGTGTTTCCTTTTGGTGTTGTGGAGATTATTACTGAAGATGGGTCCAACGCCTTCAAGGTTAATGGACAAAGATTAAAACTATATGTGGGGATGAATGAGTCCAATGAGTTGTCTGTGGTACATCGTTTTGAACCTCAGAGGTTGAGCGAGCCTTAAATGCGCTCATTCTGCATCGTGCAGCGACGTTAAATTAGGCTCTTCATGGGATGTAATCCATTAATTGTTGTACTCGTCGTGCCGCGACGTTAAATCAAGCGCTGGTTGGGAGGCAACCCAATACATATAGTGTTATTAGTGTAGGTCTCACATATGCAGGTGTGCGAGAAAAGGGGTGAACACAAGACCCCGAAGAAAGAAGAAAATAAAAGAATAGGTTTGAGGACGCCTGGACTAGCTTGCCCGCGCTAAGCTAGCGCTAAGGTCGCGCTAGTCGGGTTTATTTCTGCCTTAGGTATTTGCCACTAGCACGGCCGCAATGAGCACGCGCTAGAGCTCGCGCTAGTGGAGTTTCTCACTGTTCCACGACCCCTGTGACTAGCGCGCCCGCGCTAGTTCGTCTCGACACAGGTAAGTTGCACGATTAATTTTTTATTTTTATTTTTTGTAAATCTCCCAACCACCCAAATTAACTTTTTACCCAACCCCTTCCACTCCCCCCACTCTCCCTCTCCCAATCGACCACTAACTCCCCTAAAACCCTCCCCATTCTTCTTCTCTTTCCCTTCATCTCCCCCCCCACAAAACAAAGTAGACCTGCGAATTTGTTCCCCTTTCTACAACTCACACACTCCCAACTCTAAGTCTTCTTCAACCTCATTACTCCATCTCCCTCCTTCAACTCTACAGGTATGTATTTCTCACATTAAGTTTCTCTTTATTTTTTGTTGTAGCTTTGCTTTTCTTTTATCTTGTGTACAAAAATTGTAGTTTTTTCTTAGTGGGTAGCCATACGTGGTAGTAGTTGATTTGTACTGAAAAGAGAGAACATATGGATTGTGGGATGTTGTGAGTATGTTTGGGTTATTGTGGTGGTGCTTCATATTCCATATTGAATGCTTGGGGTTTAAATTTTTCAATGCCCACCACATGTTTGTAAAAATGCCCCATTGGAGGGAGTGAATGTGACTAATTGTGTGGTGAAGTCTGAGTAGCCACCTTTGGGTCACCCTGTTGTACTGAGCTGAAAATGTGCTAATTGTAGGTACCATGCCTCCACGAAAATGCCAAGCCACCGGTTCCTCCTCTAGCCGACCAGCAAGAGCCTCCACCGGAGGAAGGCCTCGTAAAATAATTGACTCCCGGCCTTTCAATAGCCAGAAGTTTGTATCCGCAAAGGCCCATGATCGATTCGCTGAGAAAGAGGATAAGTTTGTTGTGCCTGAGCAAGCCATGGATGCTGGCGCCATCAGAATTAACTGTCCTAGGATGTATAATGTGTTAATGCATCGCCGTTTGGATATTTTCTTCGAGGATGATGAGGCAAACGATATGATTGTCCGAGAATTCTATG
The DNA here is from genome assembly GCA_005239495.1 of Nicotiana undulata. Classification (NCBI taxonomy): domain Eukaryota; kingdom Viridiplantae; phylum Streptophyta; class Magnoliopsida; order Solanales; family Solanaceae; genus Nicotiana; species Nicotiana undulata. The sequence goes on from ML253494.1 coordinate 378,384, forward strand.
CCAATGCTCCGGAGCATGCAAACCATGTGGTAACAGTGCGGAGAAGGCCGGTTAATGCCTCAATGGAGCAGATTCGGACAATATACAGGCTACCTCCACCAACGGAGGGCTATGTGGATGCCTACCAGACATATAGTGGAGAAAATACTCCCTGGGATATGTTCACTCCGACCATCTGTCGATCGGGCGTCCCATTGAAGTGGTACAAATATGGGAACAAATTCTACTCCTCGGCCCTCAAGTTTGAGGCCAAGTGCTGGTTATACCTGATCAATAGCCGCCTCTTTCCATCTAAAAACACTTCAGAGGTAAACTTTCCTCGAGCGTGCTTGATTTGGTGCTTCATGGTAGATGCACCGTTTGATGTAGCCCGGGTAATTCATGAGGAGATATTTGTCCGCCTGAAGGTCCAAAGGTATGGGTTCTACTACCCATCGCTCGTTACTGGATTGTGCGTTGCGGCTGGGGTGTCAGGTGACTTTTCTATAGATGGCCGGGTGCCTGTGGCGCACCCCTTCACAGCTGACAGAGTTACTACGGGCAAGGAAGCAGTGGTGGCGGATGAGGAATTGGTTGGGCATGATTCTGATGAAGCTGAGGCGGAGGAGGATGCACAACATAGAGAGGAGGAAGCTGAGCAGATGGAGGAGGAGCAGCCCGTTCAGGCACAAGCTGCAGATGTTGGAGGCCCGTCTAGGGCCAGTCGGGGACAGCAGTTAGACCACCTGGAGCAAGACTTGGCCGGGCTGAGGACCTCAGTGACTGATCTGGGGACCCGAGTTGATGAGATGACCACCCAGCAAAAGAAGTCTGAAAAGAAAATCATCGGTTGGCTACGCGCCCTGGGTCGTGCTTGCAACGTGGACCCAGGTACTGTCTCCGACCAGGATTGAGCTGTCAGGGAAGTCCCCTTACCTTACTTTGTATTTTCATTGGCCATGAGGACATGTCCTCATTTTAAGTGTGGGGTGGGGGTAGGATTCCCTGTTTGTTGTATGTGTACAATTGTTAATTATTTGTTTTAGTTTTGTTTAACTTGGTAGAACTGTAGTTGTGTTTCACGTTTTCTTTTCGTAGTTTTGTTTATGATTGGTCTTTGTTTTGGTTGTGCTGTACATAGGTATAATCAATTGAGTCTTCTTGGCGCGGCGACAGATCCCTTCGACGGGGTTCTTATGGGTCTAAGTCGATCATAAAAAAAACAACAGAAATTTGTAGTGGACTCTTCCTAATGACGGACTTCTTAGGCAGGTTTCTTGAGAGAAGTTAGTCCAAAGAAAACACAAAAAAAGAAGAAGATTTTTTTAGGTAGTGTAGTAACTCCCCCTTGGTTTTTCTTTTGACCACGGTTCTTTTCCAAGGGTTTAGCTTGAACCGGGTATATCTAGTATTTTTTTTAGTTGTTAGTATTCTTTAGGGCAAGGAGCTGAATGATAAAATACATACCTTGGTGTGTTACACCCGAACACCAAAGAACCTAGAGTGTGACGCTTAGGCTCATTGGTTGACTCTTGTAGAATGGCGTAATTTTGCATATTGTAACAGACTTGAATGCTCAATAAAGTGTCTTGAGGAACTAATTTGGAGTGAATTATGTGCCATGTGTGTGTAAGGTATTTGGTATTGTACTTTATGTCCGCATTTGATACCTAGAACTTGCCCCGTGTGTGTGCAAAGCGAAATAGTAGTTTGTTCAGTCTTAGAAGTGATATAGACATTTCTTTGTTAAGCCAGACATAAATATGTATCCACCTATTTGCAAATCACCATAGTTAAACCCTTTGAGCTTATAAGCCTGTTTTGTTGGCAACCAAATTACAAACCATACGCAATTGTTTGAATAGCCTGACTGTTTGAACCCTATACCTCCTCGAAGCACTTGAAGTATAGAGAACATGTAAAAATCTAAGTGTGGGGTGGTGGTCTGGTTTTTGAGTGGAATCATCGAAATGGGAAGATAGTGCGAAACATGAAAGAACGAACACCACTGAAAAAAATAAAAAGAAATATATATATATATACAGGAAGAAAGAAGGACAATGAATAAATACAGTCCTCGACGGGTGGTGAGTTGAAGAAAAAAATGCACCTAATGAAATGTTGGGGGTAAAGTAAAGAGAGGGGTGGAAATTTTGGCCAAACATAAGAATGGGATGAAAGCTACAGGAGTTGTATTAAGAGTGATTAGGGAAGTTAGTCACTATATCTAAAAAATATCCTACCCGTCCATTAGCCTACACTACAACCAAATAAAGACCTATTGATCTTAAACTGAATAAACTTGATTAGTAGATTATTACACTACGGGCAAGCCTATGGTGTATCTTTGTGTCATATGAATGTTCTTTCTAAGAGTGAGTGAATTCTTTCGATTTTAAGTTCCTTCTTGTTCTTAATATTATCTTGGGTGGAACTACTCTCAATTGTGTGATGTGAGGGCACGTGATTCATGACTAAGAGGTAAGTCTTGACCTCCTTGTAGAATATCTTGAGGAAGTAAGAGTATGGCATGGCATGTGAGAGTCGCCGCTTGAGGCATAGAGGTTACACTACTAGATACAATGCTTGTAAAATGTTCGTGGTGTGACACCGTAGGGAAGTGTTTGATGAAAAGAACCCTTGAAGGATGTAGTGGATTGCTCGAGGACTAGCAATGATTTAAGTGTGGGGTGTTGATAATAGGCTAAATTCACGTAGTTTAGCGCATATTTATACTCTAACTTAATGATGCTTCACCGTCTTAATATGCTAAATGATGATATATTGGCTCTAATGATGAGTTTTGTGTTTCACAGGAGTACAATGCACTATTGAGGACTTATGATGGTGATCCGAGCGAAATTGAAGAAGAACAGCCCCATGGGGTAATTTATGGGTGACGTGAAGGCTGAAGATACATTGAGACAGTAGGAAACCCCATTAGCGCGGGCTGTAGCGCGAAACTAGCGCGCCCACACTAGTTCAGCAGACAAGGAAGTGAGAAACCCCATTAGCGCGGGCTGTAGCGCGAGACTAGCGCATCCGCACTAGTCCAATTCTCCCAAGGCAGTGCATAATTCAACTAGCGTGGGCATTAGCGCATGAGTAGCGCGCTAGTCCAGACGTGAAAAGGAAAAACTGAAGGTTATTTTTGGAAGTTCAAGGCCAATTCACTCAACCTATAAAAGGTTCAACTCGCCCAAAGGAGTATTGTTTATCAAGATTTAGAGTTTAGAACGAGAATAGCAAAGGCAAGAGGCAAGGAGGACAATTGGGCATCAATCCATATCTCCTTCTCTTGTGATTTTTACCATTGTTCATGAAGTCTTTTGTAGTTTTCATTATCGTTATGAGTAGCTAATTTTTCTAATATAAGGTTTTGGTGAAACCCGTTGGGGATGAACTAATTGTGATATTAATATAGTTTTGCTTGGTTGTTAATCTCTATTTGTTCAACTACGTTCTTGTTGTAGTTGATTGAAGGGCCCTCAATTAGTTGTTCCTATTTATTATGTATCTACTTGAGAGAGAGTGCATATTTAGGTAGTTGTTTGAACAACACTACTCCCGGAGTATAGGAGAGATCCATAACCGAAGGTTTAGAGGTTGGATTAGAGATAACGATATCTTGGGTGCAATCTAAAGTTAATTGTAATGCAATCTAACTAGCGTAACTTGAGAGAGTGCGTCTAGTAAATTATCATAATTACTTGAGAGAGATTTATGATAACTGGAGTGTTCATGATTGATAGAGACAACTAAGTCAAAACTATAGGAAATATACAAGAAGGAATTTCACCAACGGGGGAAACCATAACCTTAAATCTTTATTAAAATTATTTACACCTCATTGTTAGTTAATCTTTAGTTTATTATTTTTGTTCAGCTGTAGTAGTAAAAAACCCCACCAAGTGATATTCACAAAGTTTGAGGAAGTTGATCATTGAGAATTTAGTAATCTAAAACAACATTTGATACGTTAGTTCCCTGTGGGATTCGACTCTGGGCAAAATAATACCCGGATTATATTTGCAACACCCGCTTAATCTTTTATTAGACATAGTTGAACACGATCACAGCTTTTCAAAAGTCTTCCATTAATGTTACACTTCCTTTGCTTTAACGCGGTTCTGCGTCTGCAGAGATTCAAGGAAAGATAATTTCAGTAGACAAGGCTTTTGTTTCATTCTCTAGTACTTGCAACATCAGCTTTTCAAGTTGTTCAAAGTTTTACTATGAGCAGTTAGTAAATAGAGTACGTACGTAATTATGCGAATTCTTATATTTATACTTAAACTCCTATATAAAATTGAAAATCCTACACATTTATTGATTGAAAAGCAAGGGTATATCTGTAAGTTAAATAAGAGAATCAAAATAAATAGAAGTGAAAAAATCAAAAGGAAAATTGTAATAAATGAAATGATCATTTTTTTTAAAATTGTAGAAGAAAATAAGCAATTTTAACAGTTGTTTAACAATGTGTATTTTTTCCTGAAATCTTACTAGAGTTGGCATCCGATCACAATGGTAGAGATTAAAAAAGAAAGAAATGGATGCAATAAGTTCTGATTATAAACTTTAAAATCATATAAAATGAATTGAAAATTTCAAACATTAGATGAATATGTAACGATCCGACCGGTCGTTTTAAGCTCTAGCACATCGTTCGGCGGTTTGAGACCTTGAGCAACTTCACTTAAGGTATTATGACTTGTACGCGTGGTCAGAACTAGAATTTCAGAAGTTCAGAGTTGATTTAGAAAGAGAATTCTCATTTCGGAAGCTTTAAGTTGGAAGAATTGACTAAGGTTGGATTCTTGAGTAGACGACTTCGGATTCGGGATTTGAAGGTTCCAGCAGGTTCGCATGATGATTTCGGACTCGGGCATATGATCAGATCGGGTTTTGGATGACCCGGGAGCGTTTCCGCGTATATTGTGGAAATTGGCATTTTGGAAGAAATTCATAAATTTGGGTTGAAGTGCATTTCAAAGCTATCGATGTCCGTTTGGGATTTCGAGTTTGTGAATAGTTTTGTATGGTGATTCTAGTATTGGGAGTGCTTCCTAAAGTGGATTTGGAGGTCCGTAGGTTATTTAGGTCACTTGGCGAAAGTTAGAAATTTGAAGGTTTTTGAGAAGTTTGACCGGGAGTGGACTTTTGATGTCGGGGTCGGATTCCGATTCCGGAAGTTGGAGTAGGTCCATAATGTTGAATATGACTTGTGTGCAAGATTTGAGGTTAATCGAACGTGATTTGATAGGTTTCAGCATCGAATGTGGAAGTTTGAAGTTCTACAGTTCACTAAGCTTGAAACTGGTTGCCATTCGTGATTTCGATGTTGTTTGATATGATTTCAAGGCTCGACTAAGTTCGTAAAGTATTTTGGAACTGGTTGGTGTAATTGGACAGGGTCCTAGGGGCCTCGGGTGGATTCCGGGTGGTTAACGGATCGAATTTGGAGTTTGAAGAAGAGTTGAGGCAGCGGATATCTGTTGTACCCCCACCTACTAGGTGCTAGCCGGAGGTGCGGAGGGCGCAGATGCGACATTTGGAGTCGCAGGAGCGAGCAGGCTGGCCAGGTGAAGGCCCGCAGGTGCGGAGCTTTTGGTTGCATCTATGCAAGCGCAGAAGCGAAAAGCCTCTCGCAGAAGCGGAAGGGTGTCTCGCACCCGCGAAGCCGTAGGTGCAGCTACTGTACCGCAGGTGCGAAGGTCAAGGCTGGGCAGTGTGTTCTTTAAAAACGAGGGCTTGGCTCATTTTCACCTCATTTCCTCCATGAGAGCGGGTCTTGGAGAGAGTTTGGAGCTCATTCTTCAGCATCAATGTCAAGGTAAGTGGTTCCACTCATTATAAGTTAAATACATGGTTTGTATAAGGATTTAAACATGAAAATTAGTATAAATTGTGGAGTTTTTGGCAAAAAACCTAGAATTTGGTATTTTAGATTTTGACCACGAATTTGGGCATGGAAGTGGGAATAAATTATACATTTGAGTTCACAAGGTTATGGGTAATGATTATCTTCGAAAATTTTCGGAATCCAGGCACGTGAACCCGAGGGTGATTTTTATCGGCTTTAGAACGGAAATGGAATTTGTTATAAATTGGATTATAAGGAGTATTAGAGTATATATTCATGGATTTGCACATTTATTTACTAGTTTTGGAGCATTGAGCATCGGTTCGAGTTATTGAAAAATCTTGGGAGCCGGAGAAGGAACTTGGGAGCCGAAGAAGGAACTTCGGAGCGAGGTAAGTCTCCTTTCTAACATTGTAAGAAGGAATTAACCCCATAGGTGAACTAAATTATTATGTGCTTCTATTTGTGGTGGCTACGTACGCACGAGGTGACGAGAGTCCGTACGTAGCTACTAGCTATGCCTATATAGTTTTAGGCTTATGCCATGCCTTGTTGATATTATTATTGATGCATGTTTATTGTTTGCCTTGAGAAGGAGCGAGATTGAATTTTCTTATTAAATGTTTGAAAGGACTTGAAATTGTTATAAAAATGGGGATCTTAAAGTTTTCATTGAAATTTCATATTTTGAAAATAGTGAGAGAATATTTAAATAACTTGATAAATCTATGTGTACCGCGTCGCAAGTATGATTCGCGAGCAGGGTAATCCTTTTAAATTATATTTTATCGTGTCGCATGTATGAATCGCGAGTGGGGTAATTCTTTTAAATTATATATTACCACGTCGCATGTATGATTTGCTAGCGGGGTAATCCTTTTAAATTTATATTTGACCGCGTCGCAAGTATGTTTCGCGAGCGGGGTATTTCCTTCTACTACTCTTATGGGATCGGGTCGTTCGCCTCAGCAAGTTAATAGATGCATCTATGGTTCGCGTTGTTCGACCCTCGATAGTGCACATTTTACTTTTATGTTTGATCGAGATGTACGCCTCGGCATTTCCTATATATATCATGCGTAACATTTGGCAAGAAGCCAGTATATCTGAGGGGTTTTCCCCTGATTTTAATTATGACAATCTCTTTGATGGAATCCAATATATATACACATATATATGCTCAGGTTACGGAGAGAAATTGCTAGTTGAGGGTTTGAGTAAAATTTGTGAAGAGCGGAATTGTACCACGTATTTTATACATGTTTATTTCATATGTCTACTCTGTTTCATATTTATTCATTTCTTTAGTGTACCTGATAGTATTGGACCACAAAGTGTCGGAGTCGACCTCTCGTCACTACTTCTTCGAGGTTAGACGAGATACTTACTGGGTACGCGTTGTTTTTGTACTCATACTACACTTGCTGTACATTTTGATGTACAGGTACATGTATGGATAGTGGCCTTGTGGACGCAACGGCGTGGTTGATAGGGGGACTTAGGTGAGCTGCATCTTATGAGACGATCCGCAGTCAGTAGAGTCTCCTTCAGAGTACTTGTATCTTCCTTTATGTCCAAATTTATATTCCGGACAGTTGTTGTATTTTATTCTACTTCCTGGTAGAAAATCATGCACTTGTGACATCTGGTTTTGGGATGATTATGGGATATTTAGTATTGAAATTGAAAAACGTTAATATTATTCCTTAAAGTTCGTTTGTTACTAGTTAAATTGAAGGATATTTATGTTTTCAGAAGTACTAAAATGAGAATTTAATTTACTATTTAGTGTTGGCTTACATGACAGTGATGTCCGGCACCATCATGACCTTTAATAGATATTGGGTCGTGACATTTTTATTTTTTGGACTAGAAAACTTGTAGACTATATATATATTTTAGAAGATCTTAAACGGGAAACAAGATCGAGCATACTCGGAGCACAATGCCAGTATGCCACAACGTAAGCAAATAAACTAGCTAGGAATATACACTTGTGAGTTGTGATCTTGTTCACTACGTAAGTTAGCTCTAATCTGATCGAACTGCTTGTTCAATTCCCGTACGAGACACACACTTGGTCTCCACCATCAATTGCTCTTAAGTTGTCGGAAAACTATACTGTCCATATAGGCAAGAAGTTAAAAATAATTTTGTAGATTCTTATATTAATTATGGCAACCTATAACATAATAATAAATATGGATCTCTTGTTAGAATTTTACTACGCTGTATCCTTTGATTCACCTTTGTGGTCCTGGGCAAGCTAACTAAACTCGCTATTAGTATTAAAATACACAACTGCACTATAAGCTTTTAATAGTGGTAAACAAGAGGACAAATCCCGTGAATCTCTCTTTACCCAAGTCAACGTTGAATCAGTTATATATAGGCCAAAGCTGATCGTTTCAAATTCATGCGAAATTATTGGGTTCAACTATTTCAAGCAGAACCGCGTTCAAAATTCTTCACCATTTTAGAGACGACTTTTCAGAAAAAGCCGTCTAAAGTCAATTTAAAAAGCTGATATATCTAACTCCAAATTTTGAGTTATCCACTTGTTTGTTTATCCTTCGGCGTCCTGGTGTGGGTACCTAGAGAAATTAAATTGCGTATGCCACTTGTGTTATTTGACAAGTTAAAATAGTAGTACAGTTTCACATAATTTCAATTGAAGAAATAAAGTTAATTTAAGTGCCACTATTGTCGTTAGAGACGATTTTAATTAGGATAATGTTTTTAGCAGTTAACTTATTTTACTTTTAATATTATAGCTAAATATTTATTGAACTTTAGTGTATGTATATATATATATATATATATATATATATATATATATATATATAAACAATTGGTTAAAAATTGAATCCTAACATGAAAGAATACAGTACCAGACACTGTGAGGCGTCTTGTTGAAATAGTCGAATTTCATATCTTTATCAAGTTTTAATGTTAATAAAGTACTCCCTCCGTTCCAGTTTATGTGAAAATATTTTTTTTTTATACATTTAAAAAAGAATGGCTCCTTTCTAAATTTGGAAACAATTTAATGTAAACGTACAATTCTACCCTTAATGAGAAGTTTTTATAACCACACAAATACTCAGAGCACCCTTTTTGACTTGTATAAAGGACATGTAGTAATTTCTTTCATTATTTTATTCTAACTGGCTTCAAAGACATGTAGTAATTTCAAGTTCGTATATATGTATAAAGTTCAAAATTTGTATCATTTATTAGTTTTTAAACTTTTTTTTATTAAATTGGATGCGGACCATTAGGGCCCTGGTTAAGGGATTACGGGTTACGGATCTGGGTCGGGTCAACATGTTTTGGTAAAAATAACACGGGCTAGCCATTTTTCGAACTAGTCATTCAAAAATAGCCAGCGTTTGTCAAGTCAATGAAAAATAACCACTATTTTGCTGTAATAGAGACCGATCAAGCATAATATACTGGAGTTCGGTGCACCTGTGTATGAACTTCCAGCATATTATGCTGGAACTCCAACACGCGGAAAGTTCCAGCACAATATACTGGAGATTCGAGCATCTGTGTATGAACTTGCAGCATAATATACTGGACTGGTATACTTTAATGAAACTCCAGTATATTATACTGGAATTCCAGTATATTATGTTGGAGTATTTTCTGAATTTTGAACAGTGTTTTTGTTCACATTTATCTTTACATGAAAACTGGCTAAATTTTGATTACTTTTGAAACTGTGGATATTTTTGAATGACCACTTGTAAATCTGGCTATTTTTAAATTTCTCCCCATATTTTGATTAATGGGCCAAATCCGGGCCGACCCATATAAGAAAGTGAACCAGACCGGCCCGATTAAAGACCGTCGGACCAAGAGTCAACGAGTTCGGGTTCGGGTTAAGTCGACCCGTTTAACGAGTCTAGGAGAGTATATAGCATTAATAAGTAATAACGATGAGAACATAAAAGAATTCAAATAATATTACTTCCACCCTGGATGACTAATTAAGATATCGAAGACCTTTTTTCATTTTAAACTTGTCCAATACTAAAAGAATAAATTGGGTAATCCGAATTACTTAATCCAAATCATAGACATAAGAATTCCATGGTACGTAGGGCATGCCATTTTTTCCATATTTCGTAATTCTCCACACGCCATACAAAACAAACAACAACTCCGATAAATTTCTGGAATTATCATTCAAGTTTTAATCTATAATTATTCCTTATTGCATGGAATAAGCTTTGCAATAAGCTATCCACAATTCAGAAATTAGTTTGACTTTTCGAATTCCGCTACAGAATTACCATCAAACATCACATCACTATCTGTTACATTATCCCTTCCCAATTATTATTGTGGGCCGTTTTTCGATCATGACACAATTTGAAGAGATTATGATATGTCTACACAAGTTTGACGACATATATAAACGTTCTTGTGCTTGCAATATACAAGCTAGTAATCATGTGTCAATGACACTAAAGTCAAGATTCCTAATTATGACATGTATTTTATCGGCCCACACGCATATTATTAATCCCTTAGTTCTCTTTTACCCGTCCTTCATTGAGTTGATACGCGGAAGGAGTGGCAAACGGGCGGGTCGAGTCGGGTCGGATATGGTTCATATCGAAACGGTAATGGAAAAAACGGATAAATTATCCGATCCGACCCATATTTAACACGGTAATAAACGAATTAACCGGCGGATAAAATGAGTAACCATATTATCCATTCATGACTTCACGTTAGCCTCAAGCTCTATGAATTTGCTGCCCCTTGCAACAAAAAAATATTACTGAAATAATTTTCCAATAATTATATTATCCATATTTTACCCATTGGTTACCCATTTTTCTAATGGATAATATGAGTAATTATCCATATTCGACTCGGTTTAATAAAGTTAGTTATCCAACTCATTTTTAGTGGGTTGGGTCGGGTGGATAACTATTATTTTTAACCATCTTGCCAGGTCTAGACACGTCCTTTAAAAAATTATTTATTAAAGGATAGTTAATTGTGCCCGTAATGAACCACACTTTGTGATGTTTAAATGTAAATATTGATAATAAAATGCTCTGATTAGTGTTTTTTGTGCTTTGCAAGTTATATTTCACAGAAGAGGACTTTGGAGCAATTTGGAGTCAATTATGGAAGTTTGAGGCCAATCACAGAGATACCCATGGAATGCACTGAAAAAATAAGCGAGAACAGAACTGAAGCAAGCCACCGCGGCCGCGGTGGAAGAAATTGAAGCGAGAAAAAGTAGCCGACCGCAGTCCTGCCGCGCCCCTGCCGCAACCGCGGTCAAACGCTGAAACTTCAGGGATCAAAGTGCAAAACACGGGATTTTATTGCCCAAACCCTATATAAGTCTTGTAAATCTGCCCAAGAGAGGGGGGTAACATATTTTGAAGGGGAATTCACGTGGAGGGGTAACATATTTTGAAGGAGAATTCACGTGGAGGAACATACACCACGCTTGAAGGAGGCTTCTACCTAGTTTTTCTTCTCTTCTCTTCTTTTAATCTCATAGTTATTAGTTCTAGAGTTTTGGGGTGCTACATGAACGTTGTAGTTTGAAGCTTGAATTGTTCTTATTATTTTATCATATTGGTTTATTTATTCAATCTTGCGCTTAATTATTTGATTGCTTGATCACCAATTGAATACTACCTACGAATCTAGGATTGAACTCGGGAGATGGAATTCTAGATTGCATATAAGATTGGGTATAGCAAGATCTTAACCCTTCAGGGGAGCGCATTTGCGGTTAGGATAGGAATATACCTAATCGCCTTGCTTGGTTATTATACAGCAATTATTAATGCGTTCTTGTTAATCCTAATTTCATAGTAATATAGGCGTTAGGTTAGCTTGAATAGACGAATAGTACTTCGGGGGAAGGCTACGAGTAATATTAACCCTGTCAACCAATAAATCAAATAAATTAATTAGACGATTTAAGTGAAAAACTCAACGGGATTGTTTGCTAACCCATAGCTCTAGAATATCGGCTCTTATTGAATTCGTGTCTAATTTCGCCAACTTGTTTCTTTAATCTCTTAATTTGCTATTCTAGATTAATTTTAGTTAAATATTCATATGTTAAGATTCACTTGAATAGATAAATTGTTTGGTTTAATTTAGTTGATAGTTAATTACAAGTCTTTGTGGATACGATATCTGGACTTACAATCCTATATTACTTGTCGACCACGTATACTTGCGTGTGCGTTTGGGAGCAACATTAATATTAGAAGAAATAATAATTCTCTCTTGATTTACTAACATGGATAAGTAAAATCAAAAATTTATTTTTAATTGAATATTCTTGTACTTTCACTATAAGGTTGAAGATTAAACAGGTAAAAGAGAATATTTTTGCAAAGTAAATGTTTTTCTGCCCTTCTGTAGTTGGGAATAGACATATATGTGGATATCCTATGTTAGGGAAATATAGGAGAAATAATCCCAGTGAGGCTGAGGGTAAAACCTAATTTCACCTAAAGATCAAACAAAAGAAATTTAAGGTCTAAAATCATTCACACTTGAACTGTTCAAAATTCCAACATGCCATGCTTGCAGTTTCCTCGATGCAAAAGATAACTTTGTTTGATTAGTCCAAATCTCTCGGGTCGTCTCCTCAACTTTACCTGCATAATAAACAGCGCACTATACTACCTCTATTTTTGTTAATTCAGATTTTTAATTTTAACTAGGGGCGGCAAAATGATTAAAAGTAAACAGTTAACCATCCATATTATCCACCAAAATATAAGTTGGATAATGAACTATTTAAAAACGGATCAAATATGGATAAGAACCATATTATCCATTTAGAAAACGGATAAACCAATGGATACCTAATTGTTTAACTTTTATATTTGTAAATCCATAAATTGGAGGTTCCTCAAGTTTGGGACACTAGGAATTCTCCTAAAAAAAGTGATCATATTCATGAAGTCATCGAAACATGGTTATCCATATTATCCGCCGGTTAACTCATTTTTTATATGTTTTAAATATGGATCGAATCGGATAATTTATCCATTTTATTACCCGTTTTCGACTCGTCTTGTATCCGACTCGACCCGCCCGTTCGACGCCCCTAATTATAACTTTTAGAGAATCAAAGGTTTTCCTTCCATCTCTAGTCAATGCATCCATGAACGGAATAAAAGTGAAGTGGTCTATGAAATCACTTTGCACTTAGCTTTACAACGACAAATGTCATTTCTCTATTTGCTTTCGGTTTAGTTCATTTGCAATGCCACCACCAAGCCATTAACGCACTAACCCAATCTGCAATATTACCAATATATCAATATGTAGTGACGAGATCTTTAATGCAGGGTAAGTTAGTGTGAAACACCACAAAATTCTTTTTTAGATATCTTATTCAGCAAGTGTTCCTTTGAATAATGCCTTCCCTTTTTTGAGAATGATCTCACATTTCTTGTAATCAGTACCTTTTCTTAGTCAACATTTCATTATTAACTTATCATTTTTGACACCCATACACCATACAAATCATCCATCAACAAAAAGTTCACCATTGGCAAAAAAAACTAATAATATGTTTTGACTATATATTGGAGACTTTTTTTTAACTTTTAAGAGCGTCTTAAATAAACTCTAGTGTTTCCTCCTCCTGTAAAAAAAGAAAAAGAAATCTAAGACAAGCAATTCCTCAAATTACAAACTTAGACTAATTAAAAGAGACAAGACAGAATGAAAGCTGTTACTTAGAGGCATGCCAACTCATTGCCCCAAACAGCATTGAAATCTTGATCCCCCACTCTCCTCGTAATTAATAAAGAAAAGAAAATTTCAAACGCGTAGGCCCTTTAGTCATTTTCAGCGCTGGGAGCCGACTTTGCTTACATAGTCTCCTACTCCAATCACTACTCAATCCATCCTTCATTTGCTTGCGCCTATAAATATGTCCAGGTTTCTTATACAATTTCAATCATTAAGTAACGTACAAAAAAGAGTAGCAATTTACTTACTCAAATCTCAGAATTCGTTCAACACCATGGAGTACTATCACAACTCACTTAACAAAATGGCCATGTTTATGGTTATACTAGTGCTAGCCATAGATGTGACTACGGTATTAGGCCAAGGAACCCGTGTTGGATTTTATTCCAGTACGTGCCCAAGGGCCGAATCCATAGTTCAATCAACGGTGAGGGCTCATTTTCAGTCTGATCCAACGGTGGCACCAGGAATCCTGAGAATGCACTTCCATGATTGTTTTGTACTAGGTTGTGATGGTTCTATCCTCATTGATGGTTCAGACGCCGAGAGAACTGCTATCCCAAATAGAAATTTGAGAGGATTCGACGTTATTGAGGATGCTAAGAAGCAAATTGAAGCTATCTGTCCTGGAGTTGTTTCCTGCGCTGACATTCTTGCTCTTGCTGCTCGTGATTCTGTTGTCGCGGTAAAAATATCTCCCACGTTGCTTTATTTTACGTTTCTTGTTATCTACGTACATGCATGCATATATCAATATACATACTTCCTCCGTTCCAACTTATACGTGCATGGCATTATTTACTGGTACATAGTTTATATGGTCCCACGCATGTATCCATAATAGAGGGTTTAACTTCTAAAGAATATTCGTAGTATCATATTACCGAAAGGAAAATTACATATTGATAAAAATTAAATTGAACTAATGACCTGAAAAATAATGCAAATTACCTACTGGTTAAAATATAATAATGGTGTAAAATTCTGCAAATAAATTATTCCTTCCGTTCCAATTTATGTGAACCTATTGTTGATGATGCAGACTAGGGGATTGACATGGTCTGTGCCCACGGGACGAAGAGATGGGCGAGTTTCTAGAGCAGCTGATGCGGGTAATCTGCCAGCTTTTTTTGATTCCGTGGATGTTCAAAAGCAAAAGTTTACTGCAAAGGGTCTCAACACTCAAGATCTGGTCGCTCTTACTGGTAAGTAAAGAGTAGTATAACATACATGTTTTAATTATTTGTTAGTATAGAAAAGCATAAGACAGTCTTGGCGTAACTAGTAAATTTATTGTCATGTAATAAAGAGGGTCACATATTTGAGCCGTGGAAACAACTTCTTGTAAAAATGCAGTCTAAGACTGCGTATAATAGAACCTTATAGTTCAACTCTTCTCCGGAGCCCGCGCATGGCGAGAGCTAGTGCAACGGGCTGCCCTTAATACAGCAAAGCAAGTAATTTTACTCAAAAAAGAAAATAAAAAATAGGAGTATACTTTTACGTGTTGGGAGCCTTTTAACCTATAAACTTCTTATTTCGTCTATAATGACATGTTTTTATACTGATAAGATTGTCATGGCATCTTAACACCTCAAGATTCTATGATACTTTTGGTACGTGGCAAAAATCTTTATTTTTCAACTTCGTGCCTAGTAGAGTTGTCGTATATACTTGGGAAATATATACGTGTATAATAAATGCTTAATTTTGTGTGGCTAGGTGCGCACACTATTGGAACCGCAGGTTGCGCAGTCTTCAGAGACAGGCTATTCAATTTCAACTCCACTGGCAGCCCTGACCCTTCAATAGATGCAACCTTTCTTCCTCAGCTTCAAGCATTATGTCCACAAAATGGGGACGCCGCAAGGCGTGTGGCACTAGACACTGGAAGCGCAAACAATTTCGACACCTCGTATTTCTCCAACCTCAGGAATGGTCGTGGAGTTCTGGAATCAGACCAGAAGCTGTGGACCGATGCTTCTACAAAGGGTTTTGTCCAAAGGTTCTTGGGTATTAGGGGATTGCTTGGATTGAAATTCGGCGTGGAGTTTGGCAAGTCCATGGTTAAGATGAGCAATATTGAAGTTAAGACTGGCACTAATGGTGAAATTCGTAAAGTTTGCTCCGCCATCAACTAATGCAGATATTGTATACCCTTTTGTGTACTTAGTTACTTTCAGTCAGCCGCAAGCTGCAAAATTAAATTGTGTAGTATCCAATATCAATAAATAAAAGCATTTACAGAGTGAAGTTGTTGTTGCTCATTGGTCCCTTATCCCTGTTTCTGTTTTCTTTTCCCATAGTGCCAAGTATCTCCTAATTTAACCCCTGAAAACGAAAAAAATAAAAGAAAATTTAGTGAAGTCGTTTGCGCCCTTTCTTCTTGCTTTTTAACATCATCTCGAACAACAACTATTGATTTTCTGTGGCTTTCAAGTTTTATGCACTAATGATATAAAAAAAATATTTACATAATCATCCATGTCATTTATAAGGAATTATTATAAGTAAACATCTATTATAAACATCAATTGGTTACCTAGTGCAAAGGGTAACTAGTCTACTATTACATGTTAAACTACATTGGCAGGGAAAAGATTATCTTTCACACTATCTATGTATATAATTTAAGTTCTTTTCTATTATATACTTTTTGCTCTTCTTTTATTTTTTTCTTTTAATTTAGTGAAAAGAACTAAAAGAAAGAATGCCATGAAGTACTGAAGTAATCTTGAAAGTGAGCGAATATTTTATATTTCGACCACTTGGGGCAATTTTTAAAAAATTGGAAAAGACTTTGAATTTTTATGAGTGGATGTTACAAGAGTAGCTAGCAAGATAAGTGAGCCAAAAGTATCGCATGATAGTAAAGTCTACAGATTAATCTTATTGAAGGAAACCGCATTCAAGTTGAATGAGTTCAAAAGGAGAATTTGATTTAAACAGTGACAATTGGGAACGGTAGCTTTCCTAATGGACAAACCTTAATTACATGGACCCAATCTAACTAACTTTTGGTTTCAAGAATGAAAAATATTAATTGTGAAATCGGGAGCTGGCACGAGTAAGTGACTGTGGATATGATCTTGTGATAGAAATTAAGGGTCCACCAAATTGTATATGTGAGCACCTAATTTTTGTCTAAATACAAATCACTCATAAAATATGTCAAAATAGTTTAGAGTTGTTCATAAATATTTAGAGTTATTTTAACACCATAAAAAATCATTAAAAATGTAAATTCTTCGCCTCATGGCATTTTAGATCTTAATTGTATTTAGAATTTAATTACATTGATTAAGTGCATTCAAACAAAAGCAATCACGAAAAAATACGTAGTCATTTATACATTTTAGCTTTTGGTTTTAAATTTAATAATTTTTAATAGTTTACATTGCTAAGGTAATTAATGTTATTGGTAGATAAAATAGTAAGAGGGTTAATTTTGTAATTTTAGTTTACACATTAGGTTAGTCTAATTATTGGCTAAAAGTGAAAATTTTAAATAAGAGGAGCCTTGGCTGTTGGAGCTTTATTAGCTCAAATTGGGCTAGTTTGAGTCCATTTCTGTTAAATCCAAATGGAATTTTTATAGGAATTTTTATATTCCTATGCCACATAGGAAACCTTATTACCCTCAATATTTAAGGTTTGACTTAATTACACTTAGTATACTAAATTACCAATTCTATACCACACTTAATTAAGGGTCTAATTAATTGGACGCTTTTTCCTCCTTAATAAAGGTGTCCATATATCCCACGTTTCTCTCTCCCCCTAATTTCTAAGACCAGCGCCGTTTTCCCCCTCCCCTTTCTTCCTCTTCTCCATTCCTTCTTCTTCTCAAAAAATACAGAGACCTCCTTTTGTGAATTTTCCAATCTGGGTTCCAAGTGCAATTAAGTTGTCTCGCTTTATATTCGTGGCTCGTTTCACCAGCGATTCTGATACGTAGTACACTCTGTTTCTTTGGAGACGGAGCATTAGCGACCAGGAGTGTTGTCCGGTCCTTCGTGAGATGGGTTCTCCACTATGTCTTCAGATTGTTGCCCACGAATTTGTGTAGCTTTTCGAAAATTTGTAGTTTTTTTTTGTAGAAATTTTGTAGATGAAGAGAAAATTTTATAGTCAACATTTTTTTTCCAACATAGATTGTAGTTTAATTGTAGTATAAATATAGTAATTTTGTAGATACCCTTAAAAACAATACAACTTTATGCAATACTTAAACTGATTTGTAGTTTATTTGTAGTTTTTTTGCAGAAAATTTGTAGATGAAGAGAAAATTTTGTAGTCAACATTTTTTTCCAACATAGATTGTAGTTTAATTGTAGTATAAATGTAGTAATTTTGTAGATACCCTTAAAAACAATATTGCTTTATACATATTTAAACTGATTTGTAGTTTTTCCCCTCCCCTTAAACTGATGTGTATTTTGTAATTTTGTAGTTTTTCCCCTCCCCTTTCTTCATCTTCTCCATTCCTTCTTCTTCTCAAAAAATACAGAGATGAGACCCATTTTTTATAATCAGATTTTTCCCATTCAATTGTAGCATGATTGGGATTTTGGACATGATTGCGTGTTGTTGCTGATGTATTGTTCTATATTTTTTCGTTTTTTTGATTTGTCGATTGAGAAAAAAAAAGATGAAGAACAGAGTATCGACAGTATTGGTTTCTACAATTTGACTTGATTTTGTTGAATAATTGGTCGACCTTTTTATTTTTGGATTGAGGAAAAAACTCGACGAACTGAGCTTTTCCAGAACTGAGTTCTACAATTTGATTTCAATTTGTTGAAGCTGAAAAAATTTCGCAGAACAGAGTTTTTGAAGAAAACAGTCAATGTATTTTGATTTTGAATTGAAGATAAAAGGATTTCTGTTTCAAATTTGAATTGTATTTCGTAAAATCAATTAGAATATTCTGTTTCCTGATTTGTAGCTGTGATGACCCAAAA
Source organism: Nicotiana undulata (assembly GCA_005239495.1). Classification (NCBI taxonomy): domain Eukaryota; kingdom Viridiplantae; phylum Streptophyta; class Magnoliopsida; order Solanales; family Solanaceae; genus Nicotiana; species Nicotiana undulata. The sequence goes on from ML253494.1 coordinate 396,957, forward strand.
GGTCATCCTAAGTAATTTCAACTAAATCTGTGTTCCGAGGCCTCAAAAATCTCCGTTAATCTCACCTCGATATGCGTGCGCAGCCCGAGCAGGTAGCCGGAAAACTTCCATGTGAAAATTTGATAAAAAAGGGAATTTTGAATTGAATAATTGAATAAAATTGACTTTGGTCAACATTTTTGGTAAACGGATCCGGACCCATGATGTAACGGTCCCGGAGGGTCCGTAGGAAAATACGGGACTTGGACGTATGCCCGGAATCAAATTCCGAGGTCCCAAGCCCGAGAAATGAATTTTTAAAGAAAATTGTTTTCTGAAAATAATAAAGGCTTTTGAAAATGAATAATTATGTGAAACCATGTTACCGGGCCCGTATTATGGTTCCAGAGCCCGAAACAGGTTTATTATATGTTATGTGACTTATCCGTGAAATTTGGTGTAAAACGGACGTGAAACGACGTGATTCGGAGTTAAAATGGAAAATTTAATAGTTTATGAAGTTTGAGAAAATTCTATGGATTTTTGGAGTTTAATTTATTGTTTTTGATGTATTTTGGTGGTTTAATTATTTGCACAAGTCCGTAGGATGTTTATGAGGTTGTGTGTGTTTTTGGTTTTGAGCCCCGAGGGCTCGGGTGAGTTTCGGGTAGGTGTCGGAGGGCAAAAAGGGTTGAAAAATCTGGTGTAATTGCATTTTTGCTGGTGTCAGTTCCATTACTCTATGCGATCGCATTAATTGGCCCGCGATCGCATAGCTTCGTGCCTGGGGGGTAGTCTGTTACACTATGCGATCGCATAGCATACTCCGCGATCGCATAGTGTATTAGGTGGGTAAGGGCAGCTGGAGGAAAATACTCTGTGCGGTCGTTGTTTCCTTTATGCAATCGCATAAGGGAGGGGTCGTATACCTGTGCGATCGCAATAGCCGTTCCGCGATCGCAGTGCACCCAGCCTTGGTCTCTATGCGATCGCATTCTTGCTTCTGCGATCGCATAGAGATATTTTGCCCAGTTATTTTATTAAGTCTAAAACAGACCCATTACGGGATTTTTGCCATTCTTCACCCTTTTCTTCTTTCCCAAACCTCCATAATCGAGAATCAAGCTCCCCAACCTCCATAGCTCCCTAGGTAAGTTTTCTTATCATTATTTTCTCTTAATTTCATCAACTAATCACTAGAATCTAGGCCTAAAAACATG
>ML253497.1:481-17452 GCA_005239495.1 Nicotiana undulata
GTGTTCGTAGATCCCGAGGCTTCTCTCCTTCATCGTTTCATTGTCTTTCTTATTATTTCCAAGACAATGTAGTATTTTCATTTCCAGACTTGTATTTAGTATTCCAGTAGTTAGTCCGTGGGACTGTGATACCCCGGTTCTGGGATTGTTCGTTGTAGATGTCTAGTCATTTCATTTTGAGTTTCTCTAAGATATTATTATTATTTCTCTGCTGTGAAACAATTGAAGGGATTTTGGAAGGCTCAGTAACGTTTTGAGAGTTACTAGTGTGGGAAGTTTTACGTTATTCATGTTTATCACGTCTTTATTTTTCGCACTCTTTAAGTTTTCGTTATCTTTATTAAGAAATGCTTACAAGATTTTGTTGAGAATTGGTTGAAAGTGACGAACTACCGTTTCACTCAGTTTTAAATAATTTAAAAATTGCTATTGCAAGTTATACGTTGGCTGGCCTAGCGGGTTCAACGTTAGGCGCAGTCACGGCCCAAAGGGGGGAATTTGGGTCGTGACAGTTAATGCGCGTTGCACTCTTTTTTCCTTACAAGGTTTTGTCCTACTGGGTTTTCCTTGCAAGGTTTTAATGAGGCAACCAAAAGGCGCATTTCTAAACACGTGTATTCTTTTTCCTTTTCTAGAATTTTTTTCCCATTGGGTTTTATTTTAGTTAAGGTTTTAACGAGGCACATTATCTGTTGAATAAACATTCAAGGGGAGTGTTATAAATAGAATTCTATTTATGGTGAATGTCTATATTCTAGAGAGATTCTAGGGTTTGTTACTTGGTGGCTAAGTCACTCTTTCCTTATAAATAGAGGAGTTTTACCCCATTGTAAATCATCCCAAAATTCAATAAGAATTCTCTCTCTCTCTCTTTCTCTGCAATATTGTTCTTGTTCTTTTATTGTTTCCTAACAAAGATGATGAAATCTAAGGTATAGATAAGTGATATATCTTTCTATAATTAATATATATGAAATAATGAAAATAAAATTTGTAAAGTGTTTTTGTCCTTTGGTAGCTATATTAAACAAAAAAAAAAGATTAGAAGAATGGTAGAGATTTTCACAGGCACAATAAAAAAGCAAAATTGTACAATAATAGATATACATACATGATACATCCAGTTGCAATCTACCTCTGTCCATCAACGAAAAATGAAAGCGATTACTATATTAGACATTGAAAAGACATTCTAAAAGCTTACATAAATTGTATAATTGCAATCATTATTTGAAGATGAAAAGAATTCCAGGACATTGAATAAAATTAACACAAATATCTTCCCAATGTTGATTCGTTATATATAATGTATACAGTTTTATTCAATACGTAGTATTTATTGGAATGTAATTTTACTTTTTGGGACAAAATATTATTCATTATACATTATTGATATAATTTAAACTAAATTAGGTGGGTGCTAATAAAAAGTTAGGTGATTGCTGTTTTTTCTAAGGCGTTCTTTTTTAGCATTCGACTATAGTAGTTATCTGATCATAGAAAAGTAAAAAGATGAGAGTAATTTTTTGTTTTTGCTAATACTAAACATAGTGTCAAATAACGTAAAGGACAACTCTTATTAATATTCTTTGGTGAATAAATAAAGATTTAATTAGCTAGAATACATCATATAAAGAGTCATCTATTAATGTATAAAATATCATTTAATGAGAGGTATTTTAATATTACTTAGAGGGTAATTTGGTCATTCAGCTTTTAAAGGACATTTTAGTAAACTAACTGTACCTAAAAGTGTTCATGCTTATAATATAATATGATATACAGTAGAAGTAGAAATATTACTCCCTCTGGCATATAAAAGTGAGTGTTTGACCTTGACATATCCCTTCAAAAAATACTAATTCCTAAAAAAGTGTTTTGAGTAAATTATCATTAATTAAAATTTATAATACTACATAAACATTCAACTTCAACATCTAGTATTCTCCTATAAATGCTCTATTAATGTATTACGAAGTGCAAAATGATCATCTTTGTCCTTAATTCTTCTATGTCGAGCTAAAAATTCTTGAAATCGTTGATTTTCATCTACTGCCATTTCTACTTTTGGAGGTGGACCTTCGAAATCATCTTAAATTGGTGCATTAAGATCACAACCACAACAATCCTCGGCGCCATTCACTCAATACTATAATAATTTTGGTACCTGAAAACGACATACCTCCCTACTAAATTATTATGCTATTTATCGTAGTTTAATTTTTTTTATGTATTTTAGTTTAATGTATTTTCAATTTTCATGTATTTTCAATTTTAATGTATTTTAATTTAATGTATTTTCAATTTTCAATTTTAGCAACATCTAATATTTTATATTTGCACCATTCATTTTTTGATATGATTATATATTTTTTGTACAATTATAACTTATAATAAAATTAGCTTACAATTTTACATAAAAATAATAAATGCACGAAAATTAATTTATCAAAATTATACGCCAAAGTTAAGATGTAAATTTATATTATAAAGATATTACACAAACATAATTAGGTATATGTAAAGAGATAAATTAAAAGAGTTAAATAATAAAATATGGGTGAATAATAATTGGGGAGATGAATAGTGTACCCCATATTTAAGAGAACACTATTCATCCCCTATTTTGGGGGCAAAAATAATAGAGGATTGGAGTTTCTTTTTTTTACAAAAATTGCCCCATTATAAAAAAATGATAGTAAGAGTAAGTCAAGGTAACCACAATAGTTACTTTATTTAACTTCATCTTCATATCACAATTATTTCAAAATTACATTCTAAAAAGTAACTTTTTTTTTTTGTCAGAACTTTGTTTAGTTACCTGCAATGTAAGGGCTCGTTTGGTTGGGAAACAAGTAATTTCATGATTAATTATCTTAGAATTAGTTATTCTATCCTCCCATAGAGATAAAAGAATACTACAATTTCGGAATAATTAATCTTAGAATTAGTTATATCACAATTTTATTTCAACCAAACATGTAATAAACTCATCTCAAATTTAATTCTAAAATTAAGTATTCCTTGTCCCTCGTACCAATCGGCCCCGAGAGTAAACAAAGTGGGTAGTGAAATGCAATGATGAAGGGTTTCAAAAAGTTTGGCAACAGTGTAAACAAAAGGATTTAGCGAATATTAAAAAGAAATTTGGATTATATTGAGTACCGGAGATGAGTATATGTTAGGGGTGGGCATTCGGTACTTCGGTTCGATATTTAAGAATTTCGGTTCGGTATTTCGGTATTCGGTTTATCAATTGTGTATACCAAATATCATACCAAAAATATTTCGGTACGGTTCGGTATTTCTTATTTCGGTTCGGTACGGTTTCAGTTTAAACCAAATCTATGTTACGAGGCTTCTGTTTATTCAAATTTGTAGCTCTTCGACTTTTGAAACCAATACAGCTTTTATTAAACTTAAAATGGTCGGTGAATCTGTTTGTTAAATGGTCTTTATCGAAATAATGTTAGCTAAATATTCAAAGTGAAATAGAAGTAACTAACTTACTTTCTAATTAAAAGTTTGCAAAATAAGTCATCGAAAAGGAAACCTTTTCTATTGATTCTAAATACTTTTTTACTCATAGTTTAAGATATCAACTTCACTTTTTTTGTTATATTAGTAGTAATACGAGAAATATTAAATTAATAGGTGTTTTGGACTTTTGGGGTGTGGGCTAAAGGTTATTGGGTTAAAAAATTTAAAAAAAAAAAGTTGGACTTGGACTATACTATTTCGGTATACCGAAATACCGAAATACCAAAATTCCAATACCGTATACCGAACCGAATTACCGAAATACCGAATTTTTCGTACGGAAATAAATCGAAATACCGAAAAAACCGAAACCGAAATACCAAATTAATTAGTTCGGTTCGGAATTCAATTTTTCGGATTTTATGCCCATCCCTACTATATGCGGTCATTTTCTCAATCAATAATGACTGAATACCCCTAATAAATGAATAGAATCATTCAGTAATTAATGACTTTCTAGAATCATTTATTAGTAACTTCTCACGCCTAAAACAAGAGAAGAACGTAGGCTTCTTTGAACTAAATGTATGTACTCTCAGTTCATTTTTATTTGGCACGTTTTGACTTTTTACGCTATTGAGAAATAATAAATGAAGTGCATTATTTACCATGATACTCATATTACTTTGATATATATTTTATTGAATTTGAGAAAATAATTTAAAATGAGTAATAAATTTTGGGGGTATAACAAGGAAAAAAATTTATTTTCTCTTGATATGCGTAAAGTGATAAGTAAAAATAAAAATCTATTTTTAGTATACATGTCAAGTAAAAGTGAACGGAGGAAATATTATTTTTTATTTACATCCTATCCTCTTTTTTTTCCCTTTTTTTGTGATTTTCCCTTTTGAACTAAATTAGAGTTCATTTGATGAGGAATAAAATATGAATTACATAATAAGAGAAAGAAAATCAAAGAGGAGGGATAAGAATATCTGACGATTTGCCTATATATGTTCAAATATCATCACTAAGGGTGTGCCGAAGGAAAACGTTAATGTTTACTAGAAAATATTTCACGAAAAATGAGTAGTTTTATCATTTATTTTTTCTTGTTTGATTAGAGGGTAGAAAATATACTTTAGGAAAATAATCCCCCCCCCCTCCCACACACACACCAAATATCCAATATTTTCATGACTCTATTTTCTTTAAAAATTTAAAATTCGTACAAACCGGAAAAAACTAATTTGTTGCTTTACAATTTTACGCAAAAACAATGTTGAAATTTATGCTCCACAACTAAAAAATACTCTCTTTTTTAGTTGAAAAAGAAAACTATTTTCTACAAAAATGAACATAAAGTACTCATTTTGTTGAAATAAAAGAAAATACTTTTTCTACATCATGAAAAAGAAATACTCATTTTGCTGAAATGAAAGAAAATACTTTTTTCTACATAATGAAAAGAAAATACTCTTTTTGTTGCAATAAAAGAAAATATTTTTTACTACATTATTTTGTTGAAATGAAAGAAAATATTTTTTCTACGTCATGAAAAGAAAGTACTTATTGTTAAAACGAAAAAAAAACTTTTTTTATATCGTGAAAAGAAAATACTCATTTGTTGAAATGAATTTTTTTAACTTTATCTGTAACATGAAAAGAAAGTATTATTAATATTATTTCCATTTAGGGTGGGTGTGGGGCAAGGGTGGGTTTGGGGTTGTGTGGGGTACGGGTGTTGTAACGACCAGGTCCGTCGTTACGTAGAACATGCATTATTTTTCCTATTTCTGTCTTGTTGTAGCTTGGTTAGACTGTTCCTGAGGTGTTGGAGTTAGTTGGTTCGGGTTCAGAGCGGTTATAGAAGGAATTGAGACACTTAGTCTCTAAAAGTAGCCTTAGAGTTGAAAAAGTCAACCCGGAGTTGACTTATTGGTAAATGACCTCGGAATGCGGATTTTATGGCTCGGATAGCTTCATTAGGTGATTTGGGACTTAGGAGTGTGTTCGGAATATTTTTGTGAGATCCGGTGTAGAATTAGGCTTGAATTGGCGAAAGTTAGTTTTTGGCGATTTCCGATCGGCAGTGGGAAATAGGCTATCGGGGTCGGAATGGAATTCTGACAGTTGGAGCAGGTTCGTAATGTCATTTCAGATATGTCTGCAAAATTTTGAGTTAATCGGAGTTGTTTTGGGTAGTTTCGGTATCGTTGGTGGAATTTAGGAATTTCAATGTTCATAGGCTGGAATTCGATGAATTTTTGGAGTTTTGATGTTGTTATTGGTGTGTTGAAGGCTAGACTAAGTTTGGATGATCATTTAGGACGTGTTGGTATATTTGGTTGAGGTCCCGAGGGCCTCGGGTGTGTTTCGGGTGGTTAACGGACCAACTCGTGGCTTGAGAACTTGGCAGATTTCTTGTGTTTCCTGTTGCTGGTTTTCTCTTTCGCGATCGCGAGGGGTATCCTACGATCGCGTAGGCTTAGCGATGGGTGGGTTGGATAATTATTCAATGCGATCGCAGAGGTCAAGGCGGCAATGCAGTGCGATCGCGTGGTATGGTCCGCAATCGCGTAGGTCTATTTGGGCGTGTGGGGGAGTCAGCTTTTGTGCATCGCGATCGCGTGAGTTTGGACCAGGTTGAACCGCGATCGCGTGGTGAATGTTGCGATCGCGTGAGGATGTTTGCGATCGCGTGAGTTTGGACCAGGTTGAACCGCGATCGCGTGGTGAATGTTGTGATCGCGTAAGGTTAAATTTGGGAGCTGTTGAATTACTCTCCGCGATCGCGACTGGATGTCTGCGATCGCATAGAAGAAAGCACTGGACATAATCTTTAAGTCCAAAACGAGGGTTTTAGCCATTTTTAAAAAAAACTCTATTAGAGAGCTCGGGAGAAGGGAGATTTTGGAGAGATTTTCAGTGGGAGACTTGAGGTAAGTGTCCTTAATCATTCTTGGTCTAATTTCATGAATTAGTATTGATTATTACCATGGAAATTGGAGAATCAAAGTGGAAATTGGGGAAGAAGGGAAAGAAAAATTAGGAAACTCTTTTGACGAATTGAAGGGGTATTCGTGGTCGGATTTTGATAAAATTGACATGGGTAGACTCGGGTGACTATAAGGATTCCAGTTTTGTGAATTTTTCTGATTTTCGAGACGTGGGCCCGGGGGCCGGGTTTTGACCAATTACGAGATTTTGAGTATTTTTGGTAAATTTTGATTGGAATTCATTCCTTAGCACATTGTAATGATGTACATTTGATTGTTGATAGATTTGGAGCGCTCGGAGGCCGAATTTTGAGGCAAGGGCACTGCGGAGTAGTGTTTTAGTCGGTTTTGAGGTAAGTAATGTCTTCAACCTTGGAACTGAGGGTTCGAACCCCCAAATTATCTGATAATTGATGTAATCTAAGGTGACACACTTGCCAAGTGACGGGCAGGTGGGTGTACACCGATTGTTGTGGCCTGGCTCATCCCATGGCATTGTCTAATGATTGTTTTACACTGATACTTGTACTACGAAGGTGGAGAATTTCTCGAACATATTAGAAACCATGATAAGTGTAATTGTCAAGGCTTCATGTCAATGTGTTTAGACTGAAATGGTCAATTGTTGCTGTCTGTATCTGTAGTTATTTACTACCATGCACTCAGTCCTGTTGTAGCATACATCTTAATGCCTCATTCTCAACATTTGTTAATTATATTGCATTATTATTGTTTGGGCTGAATTATACATATCTGAGAGCATTGTGAGTGAGACTTGAAAGTATTTACTGAGTGAGGCCTAGAGCCGGATTTTGAGAAAGTTATGATATCGGATTGCTCACCGCAGCGATCCTTGAATCATACCTTCGTTGGTTTGATATAGTGCTTGGGCTTATAGAAGCCCCTCCGGAGTCTTTACACCCCCAGTGAGCGCACATATATTGAGGGATGGATCTTCTCTGGACATGGATCTTGTCCAAGAGATATGTTCCGGAGATGAATCTTCTCCGTGGTGTCTTGTTTCGGAGATGGATCTTCTCCGTGGGGCCGGATTGGCCTATCCTTTTTCCTCAGTACCGAGTGACTATGTCACTGTGCTTATGCTTATTTTGGGATGGATTTTCCCTGGGCCTGATGGCTAATTCGAGTACTGAGTGGGCTTCCTTATGAGAGTGGATACTGTATACATAACATTCCTGATTTTTCATGAACATATGCAAGTTAGAGACATAAATCGATGCATTTCGCTTAATTTCTACTATATTACTGTCATGTTCCAACTATATGCTGTTGTTCAAATTATCGGAGGTTTAGTCCGCCACTACCTCTCAGCCCATAGGTTGTTTTCGTTACTTATTGAGTTGGTGTACTCACGTTATACCCTGCACCTTGTGTGCAGATCCAGGTACATTGAGATCCAGCTCTGGTCAGTGAGTCGCAGCAGTTTCATCGGAGTTGACGAGGTAGCAGCTGGCGACCGTGATCTCGTCATCTCTTTCTTTTTCTACCTGTCGTATTTACTTTCAGACTATGTTGGTCATTTCTTTTGGGTCTTGTTTATGAATTAGTAGCTCATGACTGCGTGACATCGGATCCGAGATTTGTAAGATTTGAGTTTTGTTTTTCCACAAATTGTTTCCAAAATTCTGATTTACTATTATTATTGACCTCGAATTTATTAAAAAGGCATTCTCTCTGAAAATGGAAATTAGATTCGTTATAGATAGGTGGTTGGCCTGGTTCCACGACAGGCTCCATCACGACTCCGAAATTGGGTCGTGACAAGTTGGTATCAGAGCCCTAGGTTGAATAGGTCTCACCAGTCATGAGCAGGTTTAGTAGAGTCTTGCGGATCGGTATAGAGACATCTGTACTTATCTTCGAGAGGCTACAGAACCCTCAGGAAAATTCCACATCTTTGAATTCTGTCGTGCGACTCTGTTGAACTCTGGAACTAAACTTCTGTTTCTTTCATTCTCTCACAGATGGTGAGGACTCGTGCTTCCGGTAGAGGTGACCATGCACTAGCAGGACCAGCCAGAGGTCGAGGCCGTGGCGGAGGGAGGGGTGTAGCTCGCACAGCAGCCGGGGCAGCACCTGTGGACCCTCTCGTTGCTCAGGATCAGGTCCCCGCAGCTGAGATTCCAGCGGGGCAGGCTCAGGCACCAGCAATGCCCATAGTGATTCCGGGTCTTCAGGAGACCCTAGCTCAGATTTTGACGGTGTGCACCAGTTTGGCACAGGCCGTTGCGATGTCCACTACTGCTACTACTTCTCAGGCCGGGGGAGGCATTCAGATTCCAGCTGCCTGGAAACCTGAGCAGGTCACCCAGGGACTTCAGACACCTGGGGGAGTCCCAGCACAGGCGATTGCTCCGGTACAGGATTATGTGGTTCCAGCCTTAGCTGATGATGAGCTTCGTAGGTTGGAGAGATTGAGCAGTCTCCAACCTCCTACTTTTAGTGGTACTGATGGAGAGGATGCCCAGGCTTTCTTGGACAAATGTCAAAGGATACTACGCACAACAGTGATATTAGAGGCCAGCGGAGTTCCATTTACTACCTTCTAGTTCTCAGGAGCTGCACTTTCTTGGTGGGAGGCCTATGATAGGCGTAGACCCGTTGATGCAGCGCCCCTCACATGGCACCAGTTCTCCATTCTCTTTTTGGAGAAGTATATACCACAGTCTCGCAGAGAGGAGCTGCGCAGAGAGTTCGAGCAGTTGCGTCAGGGAGACATGACGGTGACGCAGTATGAGATGAGGTTCTGTGAGTTAGCTCGTCATGCCATCTGGCTAGTTCCCACAGACAGAGAGAGGATCATGAGATTTGTTGATGGTCTTACTTATCTGTTACGGATTTTTCTGACCAGAGAGAGGGTATCTGGGGCTTCTTTTGAGGAGGTAGTTGACATATCCAGGGAGATTGAGTCAGTGCGCCGCCAGGAGTGTGTTGAGAGGGAGACCAAGAGGCCTCGAAGATCTGGTAGTTGTGGTTGTGGTTACTCGGGAGTTCAGTCTCGTTATAGCAGAGGTCGTCCATTCAGACCTCCTCAGCCAGCTCGTCCAGTTTACAATGGTACCTCATCTGGACACGACCCTCGTAGTTCTCATCCGGGCCGTTCATCATTCAGTGCACTTCCAGCCCAGAGCTCATCCAGGCCACAGTCAGTTCAGGGTTCTTCAGCACATGGCTCTTCTAGCAGCTACTCTGGTTCCAGGAGTTCCCTTCAGACCCCACCGTCTTTTGCTGAGAGGGGTTGTTTTGAGAGTGGGGATCCAGGTCACATCAAGAGGTATTGTCCCCGCCTTTCTGGTAGTTCTTATCAGTAGAGGAGCCAGCCTCCAGCTCAGCACCAGTTCCTACACCACCCGGCCAGGCAGCCAGGGGTGGAGGTCAGTCAATCCGAGGCCGCCCTAGATGGGGAGGTCGATCAGGTGGAGGACAGGCCCGTTTCTATGCACTTCCGGCCATACCAGATGCCATAGTTTCAGATGCAGTGATTACATGTATTATTTCCGTCTGTCACCGAGATACTTCGGTATTGTTTGATCCTGGTTCTACGTATTCGTATGTTTCATCATATTTTGCGCATCTCTTGGATATGCCCCGTGAGTCTTTGAATTCAGCTGTTCATGTGTCGACTCCGGTAGGGGATACTGTTATGGTGGACCGAGTGTATCGGTCTTGTGTCATATCTATTGGGGGTTTGGAGACCCGGGCAGACTTATTATTGCTTAGTATGGTTGACTTCGATGTGATATTGGGCATGGATTGGCTATCTCCGTGCCATGTTGTTCTTGACTGTCACGCCAAGACCGTGACCTTAGCCATGCACGGATTTCTGAGATTTGAGTGGAGAGGTTCGGTGGAGTATACGCCTAGTAGGGTGATTTCCTATCTAAAGGCTCAGCGTATGATTGGGAAGGGATGTGAGTCTTATCTGGCCTTTGTGAGGGATGTTAGTAGCGAGACCCCTTCTATTGACTCTGTTCCTGTGGTCCGTGAGTTTTCGGACGTTTTCCCTGCAGACCTGCCTGGCATGCCACCTGACAGGGACATTGACTTTGGTATTGACTTGTTATCAGATACCCAGCCTATCTCTATTCCGCCTTACCGCATGGCCCCAACAGAGTTGAAGGAATTGAAGGAGCAGCTTCAGGAACTCCTTGATAAGAGGTTTATTCGGCCTAGTGTTTCACCTTGGGGTGCGCCAGTGTTGTTCGTAAAGAAGAAGGATTGTTCTATGCGCATGTGCATTGACTATAGGCAGCTGAATAAGGTTACGGTGAAGAACCGGTATCCTTTGCCTCGCATTGATGACTTATTTGACCAACTTCAGGGCGCTAAGGTGTTCTCCAAGATTGACTTGAGATCGGGTTATCACCAGTTGAAGATTGGGGATTCTGATATTCTGAAGACTGCTCTCAGGACCCGATATGGTCACTATGAGTTTTTGGTTATGTCTTTTGGGCTGACCAATGCCCCAGTCGCGTTCATGCACTTGATGAACAACGTGTTTCAGCCTTACCTTGATTCATTCGTTATTGTGTTCATTGACGACATCCTGGTGTATTCTCGTAGCCAGGAGGAGCACGCTCAGCATTTGCGGGTTATGTTGCAGAGGTTGAGAGAGGAGAAGCTTTATGCAAAGTTCTCCAAATGTGAGTTCTGGCTTAGTTCGGTAGCTTTCTTGGGTCACGTGGTGTCTAGTGAGGGTATTCGGGTGGACCCGAAGAAGATAGAGGCGGTGCAGAGTTGGCCCAGACCGTCCTCGGCTACAGAGATCAGGAGTTTCCTTGGTTTGGCAGGTTATTACCTTCACTTTGTGGAGGGGTTCTCTTCTATTGCTTCACCACTGACCAGATTGACCCAAAAGGGTGCTCCATTCAGATGGTCCGATGAGTGTGAGGAGAGCTTTCAGAAGCTCAAGTCAGCATTGACTACAGCTCCGGTATTGGTATTGCCTACTGGTTCGGGTTCTTACACAGTCTATTGTGATGCTTCCAGAGTCGGCTTGGGAGCGGTTTTGATGCAGGATGGTAGGGTGATTGCCTACGCGTCCAGACAGTTAAAGGTGCACGAGAAGAATTATCCAGTGCATGATCTTGAGCTAGCTGCTATTGTTCATGCTTTGAAGATTTGGCGTCATTATTTATATGGGGTTCAGTGTGAGATTTTTACTGACCATCGCAGTTTACAGTATTTGCTGAAGCAGAAGGATTTGAATTTGCATTAGAGAATATGGTTGGATCTTCTTAAGGATTATGACCTCATTATCCTGTACCACCCGAGGAAGCCCAATGTAATGGCCGATGCCCTGAGTCGCCGAGCAGGGAGTTTGGGGAGTCTAGCCTATCTTTCGGCAGCGGAGCGATCCTTAGCACGTGATGTTCAGGCCTTAGAAGGACAGTTGGTGAGATTGGATTTGTCGTAGCCTCCGCGGGCGTTAGCTAGCATGGCGTCCCGGTCTTCTCTATATGATCAGATTAGAGCACGCCAGTATGATGACCGTCATTTGTTGGTTCTTCAGGACAAGGTCCGTCGAGGTGATGTCAGGGATGTGACTGTTGATGATGGCGGGGTTATGAGGATGCATGGCCGTATTTGTGTGCCCGACGTAGATGGTCTTCGAGAGTCGATATTGGCAGAGGCCCATAGCTCGCGGTATTCCATCCATCCGGGTGACGCTAAGATGTACCAGGACCTGAGACAGCAGTATTGGTGGAGGCGGATGAAGAGAGATATTGTGGAGTATGTAGCACGGTGCCTCAACTGTCAGCAGGTCAAGTATGAGCACCAGAGGCCAGGTGGGTTGCTTCAAGAGTTAGTCATTCCGGGGTGGAAGTGGGAGCAGATCACCATGGACTTTGTAGTTGGGCTCCCACGAATTTTGAAGGGATTTGATGCTATTTGGGTTATTGTGGATCGACTGACCAAGTCTGCGCACTTCATTCCTATCAGTACTACTTATACTTCGAAGAGGTTAGCTGGTATTTACATCAGGGATATTGTCCGACTGCATGGGATCCCAGTTTCTATTATTTCTGACAGAGGTACTCAGTTCACATCTCAGTTTTGGAGGGCTATGCAGAGAGGTATGGGTACTCAGGTAGAGCTGAGCACAACATTCCATCCCCAGACCGACGGGCAGTTAGAGCGGACTATTCAGATCCTAGAGGACATGTTGCGTGCTTGTGTGATTGATTTCGGTGGTTCGTGGGATCAGTTTCTTCCATTAGCGGAGTTTGCATATAATACAGTTACCAATCCAATATTCAGATGGCGCCGTATGAGGCTTTATATGGTAGGAGGTGTAGATCCCCGGTGGGTTGGTTTGAGCTCGGTGAGGCTAGATTGTTAGGCCCAAATTTGGTTCAGGATGCATTAGAAAGGGTGAAGTTGATTCAGGAGCGACTTCGCACGGCTCACTCCAGACAGAAGAGCTATGCAGACCGGAAGGTTCGGGACGTGTCTTTCATGGAGGGTGATAAGGTACTGCTGAAGGTATCACCCATGAAGGGTGTCATGAGGTTCGGGAAGAGGGGAAAGCTTTGTCCCCGGTTCATTGGTCCATTTGAGGTGTTTCAGAAGGTTGGAGAGGTGGCTTATAGACTTGTTTTACCACCCAACTTGTCGAGTGTTCATCCGGTGTTTCATGTGTCGATGCTCAAAAAGTATGTTGGTGACCCGTCTCATGTTCTAGACTTCAGTACAGTTCAACTCGAGGATGATATGTCTTATGAGGTGGAGCCAGTGGCTATTTTGGCTCGCGAGGTCAAGAAGTTGAGATCAAAGGAGATAGTTTCGGTGAAGGTGGAGTGGAGGGGTCATCCAGCGGAGGAGTCCACTTGGGAGACCGAGCGGGAGATGCGGAGCAGATATCCTCATTGGTTTGAGACTCCAGGTATATTCCTAGACCCGTTCGAGGACGGACATTTGTTTAAGAGGGGGAGAATGTAATGACCCGGTCCGTCGTTACGTAGAACATGCATCATTTTTCCTATTTCTGTCTTGTTGTAGCTTGGTTAGACTATTCCTGAGGTGTTAGAGTTAGTTGGTTCGGGTTCGGAGCGGTTATAGAAGGAATTGAGACACTTAGTCTCTAAAAGTAGCCTTAGAGTTGGAAAAGTCAACTCGAAGTTGACTTAATGGTAAATGACCTCGGAATGCGGATTTTATGGCTCGTATAGCTTCGTTAGATGATTTGGGACTTAGGAGTGTGTTCGGAATGTTTTTGTGAGGTCCGGTGTAGAATTAGGCTTGAATTGGCGAAAGTTAGTTTTTGGCGATTTCCGGTTGGCAGTGGGAAATAGGCTATCGGGGTCGGAATGAAATTCTGACAGTTGGAGCAGGTTCGTAATGTCATTTCGGATATGTCTGCAAAATTTCGGGTTAATCGGAGTTGTTTTGGGTAGTTTCGGCATCGTTGGTGGAATTTAGGAATTTCAATGTTCATAGGCTTGAATTCGATGAATTTTTGGAGTTTTGATGTTGTTATTGGTGTGTTGAAGGATAGACTAAGTTTGGATGATCATTTAGGACGTGTTGGTATATTTGGTTGAGGTCCCAAGGGTCTCGGGTGTGTTTCGAGTGGTTAACGGACCAACTCGTGGCTTGAGAACTTGGCAGATTTCTGGTGTTTCCTGTTGCTGGTTTTCTCTTCTGCGATCGCGAGGGGTATCCTGCAATCGCGTAGGCTTAGAGATGGGGGGTTGGATAATTTTTCAATGCGACTGCAGAAGGGAGGTTGCGATCGCAGAGGTCAAGGCGGCAATGCAGTGCGATCGCGTGGTATGGTCCGCAATCGCGTAGGTCTATTTGGGCGCGTGAGGGAGTCAGCTTTTGTGCATCGCGATTGCGTGAGGATGTTTGCGATCGCGTGAGTTTGGACCAGGTTGAACCGCGATCGCGTAAGGTTAAACTTGGGGGCTGTTGAATTACTCTCCGCGATCGCGACAGGATGTCCGCGATCGCATAGAAGAAAGCACTGGACATAATCTTTAAGTCCAAAAATGAGGGTTTTAGCCATTTTTCAACAAAACTCCATTAGAGAGCTCGGGAGAAGGGAGATTTTGGAGAGATTTTCAGTGGAGACTTGAGGTAAGTGTTCCTTAATCATTCTTGGTCTAATTTCATGAATTAGTATTGATTATTAACATGGAAATTGGAGAATCAAAGTGGAAATTGGGGAAGAAAAATTAGGAAATTCTTTTGACGAATTGAAGGGGTATTCGTGGTCGGATTTTGATAAAATTGACATGGATAGACTCGGGTGAAGATAAGAATTCCAGTTTTGTGAATTTTTCTGATTTTCGAGACGTGGTTTCGGGGGCCGGGTTTTGACCAATTTCGAGCTTTTGAGTATTTTTGGTAAATTTTGATTGGGATTCATTCCTTAGCACATTGTAATGATGTACATTTGATTGTTGATAGATTTGGAGCGCTCGGAGGCCAAATTTTGAGGCAAGGGCACTGCGGAGTAGTGTTTTAGCCAGTTTTGAGGTAAGTAACGTCTTCAACCTTGGAACTGAGGGTTCAAAACCCCAAATTATTTGATAATTGATGTAAACTAAGGTGATGCACTTGCCAAGTGACGGGCAGGTGGGCGTACACCGATTGTTCTGGCCTGGCTCATCCCATGGCATTGTGTAATGGTTGTTTCACACTGATACTTGTACTACGAAGGTGGAGAATTCCTCGAACATATTAGAAATCATGATAAGTGTAATTGTCAAGGCTTCATGTCAATGTGTTTAGACTGAAACGGTCAATTATTGCTGTCTCTATCTGTAGTTATTTACTACCATGCACTCAGTCCTGTTGTAGCATACATCTTAATGCCTTATTCTCAACATTTGTTAATTATATTGCATTATTATTATTTGGGCTGAATTATACATATCTGAGAGCATTGTGAGTGAGACTTGAAAGTATTGACTGAGTGAGGCCTAGAGCCGGATTTTGAGACAGTTATGAGATCGGACTGTGCACCGCAGCGATCCTTGAATCATACCTTCGTTGGTTTGATATAGCGCTTGGGCTTATAGGAGCCCTCCGGAGCCTTTACACCCCCAGTGAGCGCACATATATTGAGGGATGGATCTTCCTTGGACATGGATCTTGTCCGATCGATATGTTCCGGAGATGGATCTTCTCCGTGGGGCCGAATTGGCCTATCCTTTTTCCTCAGTACCGAGTGACTATGTCACTGTGCTTATCCTTATTTTGGGATGGATTTTCCCTGAGCCTGATGGCCAATTCGAGTACTAAGTGGGCTTCCTTATGAGAGTTGATACTGTATACATAACATTCCTGATTTTTCATGAACATATACAAGTTTACAGACATAAATCGATGCATTTCGCTTAATTTGTACTATATTATTGTCATGTTCCAACTATATGTTGTTGTTCAAATTATCGGAGGTTTAGTCCGTCACTACCTCTTAGCCCATAGGTTGTTTTCGTTACTTATTGAGTTGGTGTACTCACGTTATATCCTGCACCTTGTGTGCAGATCTAGGTACATTGAGATTCAGCTATGGTCAGTGATTCGCAACAGTTTCATCGGAGTTGACGAGGTAGCAGCTGGCGACCGTGATCTCGTCATCTCTTTCTTTTTCTACCTGTCGTATTTACTTTCAGACTATGTTGGTCATTTCTTTTGGGTCTTGTTTATGAATTAGTAGCTCATGACTGCGTGACACCGGATCCGGGATTTATAGGATATGAGTTTTGTTTTTCCACAAATTGTTTCCAAAATTCTGATTTACTTTTATTATTGACCTCGAATTTATTAAAAAGGGTATTCGCTCTGATAATGGAACTTAGATTCGTTATAGATAGGTGGCTGGCCTGGTTCCACGACAGGCGCCATCACGACTCTGAAATTGGGTCGTGACAGGTGTGGGGGTGGGTTGGTACGGGTTTGTGGGAATAGCGAATGGGGGGAAGGCCGGAAAAGAGTATTGGAAAATATTTTCCCTTCTCTTTATAGGGAAAATATTTTCCTCCAATTGGAGGAATATTAGTTCATGAGGAAAATGTTTTCCAAAACATTTAAGTCAACCAAACATGGGAAAATTGGAAAATATTTTCCAGAAAATGTTTTCCTTCGTACCAAGCACACCTTTAAGTGTTGACACATACTCCCTCCGTTCCAGTTTATGTGAACATATTTCCTTTTTGGTCCGTTACGAAAAGAGTGGCCCCTTTCTAAATTTGGAAACAATTTAACTTAAACTTACAATTCTACCCTTAATGAGAAGCTTTTATAACCACACAAATACCTTAGGCCCCTTTTTGACTTGTATAGGACCACAAATTCTAAAAGCCTATTTTTTTAAATTTTGTACCAGTCAAACAAGTTCACATAAATTGAAATGGAGGGAGTAGTTCTTTCACCGCCTGGGATGCAGAATTGTTAGATTAAGAGGAAATAGGGGGGGGGGGGGGGGGGAAAAAAGAAAAAAAAATACTTTTTTTGT
>MDKH01163075.1:0-19463 GCA_005239495.1 Nicotiana undulata
TAGCAGCCTCTGGGGGATAAATACAGATGTCTCTGTACCGATCCCTCAGACTCTACCAAGGTTTTCCGTGAGTTGTGAGACCTAAGCATCCTAGAGCTCTGATACCAACTTGTCACGACCCAAAATCCCACCTCTAACGTTGAACCCGCTAGACAAGCCAACGTGCACAACACTTTGACATCTATAAAACAACGTAACGGTAATAAAGCCAATTAACTTTCCAACCTCTACTGAAATATCTCAATTTCCTTAACTTTAAACCTTTACCGAACATTTCTAAATCACTTCAAAAGTTTTTACAGCGGAAAAGTAATAATATTCCCAAAACGCATAATGAAATGATAAAGATAACAACATCGCAAAATCCCAAAACCGGGGTGTCACAACCTCACGGACTATCTAAACCTAGTGCTAAATACAGAGTCTGAAAAGAAATATACAATTGTATTGGAACTAAGAGAAAAATAAGAAAATGAGGAATCCGAATGTAGGAGAGACACCAAGGCCCACGAACGCCAGCAGGTATACCTTGAAGCTCTGGGTGGACTGAAGGTGACTCCCTCAATGCGGTCCACTGGGTCCGTATGCGTGATCTATACAACAAAAAGAAGTGCAGTGTAGCATCAGTACAACCGACCCCATGTACTGAGTAAGTGCCGAGCCTAACCTCGGCCGAAGTAGTGACGAGGCTAGACTTGACAATAACGATAACCTGTCCTAATCTACAGCAGGTAACATGGATAATACAAGACGAGAGATAAGCAAGCAAGTAAGGGATACGAGAGCAGTAAAGGGGAGACAAGTGAAGTGAAGCAGTCAAATTGACAGATAGAAGTAAACAAGGGAGGCATCTAATACAATAGCCCACGGAGCAAGTATAAATATCAGAAAAGTAAACAATGCCACGGCATCACCATTCGTGCTTTTACTCTCTTCCTCACAATGCAATGTAATCAATATCATGGCACGTCATCACCCTTCGTGCTTTACACTCTTCCTCACTATGCAATGTACAATGTATCACGGCACGACATTAACCTTCGTGCTTATAAACAATAAAATTCATGGCACGACATTTACCTTTGTGCTTATAATCATTATGAATCATGGCACGACATCACCCTTCGTGATTTACACTCTTCCTCACTATGCAATGTAATCAAGTATCATGGCACGACATCACCCTTCGTGCTTTTACTCTCTTCCTCACAATGCAATGTAATCAAATATCATGGCACGGCATCACCCTTCGTGCTTTTACTCTCTTCCTCACAATGCAATGTACAATGTATCATGGCACGACATTAACCTTCGTGCTTATAATCAATAAAAGTCATGGCACGACATTAACCTTCGTGCTTATAATCAATATGAATCATGGCACGACATCACCCTTCGTGCTTTACACTCTTCCTCACTATGCAATGTAATCAGATATCATGGCACGACATCACCCTTCGTGCTTTACACTCTTCCTCACCAAACAATAACAGATATAATGGCAAGGAGTACAACATAGTGGAAATTGACAGTTCAAAACACCCGGCAAGGGGAAAAACATCAATTAATAACTCAATAAATGCCCGGCAAGGGTCTCAGCTATAACCAATCACCTCAATCGCATACTCTACTCTTGTATTATCATTCGTATCAACATTTCTCAAACTCAATAGCCAATACTTTCAATCAAGAATAAATTACCAAGTAAAGACAATCTCATAATATGCTAAACATGGAAGAAATACTGCAATTTCTATCAAAATAGACTCACGGGCATGCTTGACACACATTGCATAGGTACTCGTCACCTCACCTATGCAATGAACATGATAATCACTTAGCACATAGCAAATAATACCTATTCCCTCACCAAAGTTAGGCAAGACACTTACCTCAGTCCAAAGTATAGCAATCAACCCTCTAAGACCGTCTTTCCTTTATAATCCGACTCCGAAACAACGATATCTAGGCATAGTTAATTCAATAATACCAATAAAAACTCAATAACACAATCCCATAGCTTAGATATTCAATTTCTAGCTTTCTTCCAAAATTATCAAAATTCGACCCCGGGTCCGCTTGGTCCAAACTCGAGGTTCGGACCAAAACCCTATCACCCATAACCCCACGAGTTAAAATATATAATTTGTTTCAAGATTCGACCCCAAATTGAGGTTGAATCACCCAATTTTCCCAAAAACCTAACACTACCCAAAAAGCCAATTTCTCACTTTGATTTCCTGTTTTTAGGCCTAGAATCTAGTGATTAGGGAAGAAAACTGGAAGAATTTCGTGTTAGGAACGCTTACTTATGAAGCTATGGAGGAATGGTTCTTCAAATTTCGACTAGGTGGGTTGGGGAAGAAGGAGAGTTGTGAAAAATGGGAGAAATCCCGAAATAGTTCTGTTTTTGGGTTATTAAAAATCACTGGAGGTATTTACCCTACGCGTTCGTGAGCCACTGGCCGCGTTCGCGAAGGGTTGACAGCTGGACCCTATGCTTTCGTGGAGCCAGGGCTGTGTTCGCGAAGGGTTGACTTCCTAGCCTTCCGCGTTCGCGACCCCGACCTCACCTTAAGCCTACGCGTTCGCACCCCTGGGGACGCGTTCGCGTAGAAGCACTGCCCAGTGCTCCGCGTTCGCGTCTCCCTCTACGCGTTCGCGTAGAGTAAAATCCCAGGCCTCAATAATTACCCTTCGCGTTCGCGAGCCCTTGGCGGCGTTCGCGAAGTGTATTACACTAGACACCAGCAATTATTAAAAACATCAGATTTTTCATGCATTTCACACCCCGTTAGCTATCCGAAACCCACCCGATCCCTCGAGTCTCAAAACCAAAAACACACACGATTCCCAAAACATCCTACATACTTATTCAAGCTTTTAAACCACCAAAATACCATCAAAAACATCGAATTAAATCTCAAAACTCTTAGAATTTTCTCAAAACTTCATAAAGCTTAACTTTTCCAAATTTGATCCGAATCACGTCATTTCAAGTCCGTTTTACACCAAATTTCAAAGATAAGTCACATAACATATAATAAACCTGTTCTGGGCTCCAAAATCATAATACGAGCCCGGTAGTTTTATCAAAGCCCCTTTGCTTTTGCCGAGGGTAGCCTAATTTAACCGGTTTTTTCGAAGTATTTGAAGGCCTTTAGTTTTTATGGTGGAAGTCGGACGTCTC
Source organism: Nicotiana undulata (assembly GCA_005239495.1). NCBI lineage: Eukaryota > Viridiplantae > Streptophyta > Magnoliopsida > Solanales > Solanaceae > Nicotiana > Nicotiana undulata. Next base: position 3,191 of record MDKH01163075.1, read on the forward strand.
TGAGCCGAATTATTTCAGCCGTAGCCTTTTCATATGACCGTAGTATTTTATATGGCAGTAGCCTTTAGTCCCCCAGTGTGATGGCCTTGGCCTTAATATCGAGGGGATGCCTCTTTGAGGTCTTATGAGTTCGAGTATGCCTCATTGAGATCATATGAGTTCGAGCATGACTCTTTGAGGTTGTATAGGTTTATGTGTGCCTCTTTGAGGTCTTATAGGTTTGAGTTTTCGATGACTTGATATGTTGACTGTCCATGAAAGTCCCTGAGTATTCAGGTGCATTAGATATATTGGCCCTTGAGTCGTTTCATGTAGAAATATAAATGAAAAAATAGTACACTTCTTTGAGGCATGACGTATTTTGATATAATAGTGCTTCTTTGAATGATTGATACATGTGTACATGTTTTTTTATTGAGGGCTCGACTGCTGTACATGGACACGGTTCATTTGACTGTTTGGCCCATTACCTCGTTTTCCTATCGAGGCCCTCTTGACATGAATTGATTTCTTCGAAAATGTAACCTCCGAGGCTGATGCCCCCCAGTATTCGAGGTTGATTGAAGAGAATCCTTGAATACTTGTTGAGTTTTCCTTAGGTAGCATATAAATATTGCCTCATTAAAAACCTTGTCGGTAAAACCCATTTGGGATAAAACCCGGCCTAAGGGGAAAAGAGTGCAACGCATGCTTTAAAACCCAAGGTCTTCGAGCTGGAGGGTGCTTCGATGTCTCCAATCGAACACCTATAAGGAGTTAGTATAAAATACAAATGAAAAGGGGAGAAGGGCATACCTCAGCAATAATAGCATTTGAGCAATGATATATTCCAGTTGTTTGGTAGTTGCTCGCCTTCCATTGTGCTAAGCTTGTAAGATCCTTTACCTACGACTCCGAGGAAACGGTATGGACCCTCCCAATTAGGGCCTAGCTTCCATTCATTTGGGTCTCGAGTATTGAGGGTGACTTCCCTTAGAACTAAGTCCCCGACTCCGAAGTAGCGAAGGTTCGTTCTTCTGTTGTAGTACCTCTCGACCCTTTGTTTTTTAGAGGCCATTCGAACTAATGCGGCTTCACATTTTTCATCTAGTAGCTCGAGGGAAGTGTTCATGGCCTCGTTGTTCGATTCCTTGGTGGTATGCTGAAACCTGACGCTTGGTTCCCCGACCTCGACTGGGATCAATGCCTCGGACCCAACTAAAGAAAATGGGGTCTCCCCCGTGCTTGACTTTGACGTCTTTTAATATGCCCATAGTACCTCGGGTAGTACTTCTTTCCATTTCCCCTTCGCATCATCTAACCTCTTCTTTAAGTTTTGGATGATAGTTTTGTTTGTGGACTCGGCTTGACCATTTTCACTTGGGTGATAAGGCGTTGATCGGATCATTTTGATTTTATGATCCTCGAGGAATTTTGTCACTTTGTCGTCGATGAACTACTTCCCATTATCTCATGTTATCTCGGTGGGTATCCCGAACGACATATGATGTTGTCCCATAAAAAGTCGATGACTTCCTTTTCTCTTATTTTCTCGAAGGCCTGCGCTTCTACCCATTTTGAGAAGTAGTCAGTCATAAACAAAATCAACTTAGCTTTACCTGACGTCGTTGGTAGGGGACCGACGATGTCTATCCCTCATTTCATGAATGGACACGGGGATAGGATCAAATGGAGTTGTTCACTGGGCTGATGGATCACTAGTGCGAACCTTTGACATTTATCACACTTTCGAATGAAATCCTTAGTATCTTTTTCCATGCTGTCCCAATAATATCCTGCTCTGATCACCTTTCGAACCAAGGAATCGACACCGGAGTGGTTTCCGCAAGTGCCTTCATGGATTTCTCTTAGTACGTAATCAGTGTCCCTCGGTCCCAAGCACACTTCTAGTGGTCCGTTGAAGGTCCTTCTATATAATGTTCCATCTTCATCGAGTGAGAATCGAGCTGCTTTGGCTCGGAGGTCCATCGATTCTTTCGGGTCTGAGGGGAGCTTACCATGCTTCAAGTATTCAACGTACCTATTCCTTCAATCCCATGTTAGACACTTTGAGTTGATTTGCGCATGGCCTTCTTCGAATACTGACCTATATAATTGGACGATAGTCCCCAGGACAATATCATCTTACTCCACCGATGACCCTAGATTTGCAAGACCATCGACCTCGTTATTCTGTTCTCGAGGTACATGGACCAGTGTCCACTCTTTGAAGCGATGCAACGTCACTTGAAGTTTGTCTAAGTACCTTTTCATTCTATCTTCTTGAACCTCGAACCTCCCGTTTACTTGGTTTACTACCAAAAGAGAGTCACACTTTGCCTCGATGACCTCTGCTTCCAGGCCTTTGGCTAGTTCAAGACCTACAATCATGGCCTCGTACTCGGCCTCATTGTTAGTCAATTTAGAAGTTTTTATAGATTGTCTAATGATGCTGCCCGTAGGCGGTTTTAGAACTATACCGCGCCCGAACACTTTCACATTCGAAGAACCGTCTGTGAAGAGGGTCCATACCCCCGATGACGTGCCCGTTTTCAGCAAGAGTTCCTTTTATACTTTTGGCATGAGGGCAGGCGTAAAATCAGCCACGAAGTCTGCCAAGATTTGAGACTTGATAGCCGTTCGGGGTTGATATTCAATATCATACCCTCCGAGCTCGATGGCCTATTTGGCCAATCGGCCCGATAATTCGGGCTTATGCAGAATTTTCGAAGTGGATATTTAGTTAATAAACATATAGGATGACATTGAAAATATGGTTTCAACTTCCTAGACGCACTTACTAATGCAAGAGCTAATTTTTCTAAATGCGGATACTTGGTTTCAGCATCTCCTAGGGTCCGACTTACATAATAGACAGAAAATTTCGTACCTTGCTCTTCTCGAACCAACACGCTGCTTACCGCCATCTAGGACACAGCTAAATACAAATATAGTGTTTCATCCTCCTTCGGAATATGGAGAAAAGATGGGATCGAGAGACACCGTTTTAATTCTTCTAAGGCTTGTTGACACTCCGGAGTCCATGCAAAGTTATTTTTCTTCTTGAGTAGGGAAAAGAAATGATGGCTCCGATCTGAAGACCTCGTGATAAACCGGCATAAGGCAGTTATCCTTCCGGTTAGCCGTTGCACAGCTTTCACATTGTTTATGAAGATGATTTCTTCAACGACTTTGATTTTATCGGGGTTGATCTCGATCCCCTTGTTCGACACAATGAAACCTAACTTGCCCGAGCCGACTCCGAAAGTGCACTTCTCGGGGTTGAGTTTCATGTTGTACTTTCTTAAGATATCGAACATTGCCTGCAAATGGGTCAAGTGGTCCTCTGCGTGCAGGGACTTAACTAGCATTTCATCAATATAAACTTACATATATTTGCCTATTTGATGTTCGAACATCTTATTAACTAGGCGTTGATATGTAGCTCCCGCATTTTTAGCCCGAAGGGCATTACGTTATAGCAATAAGTACCATACTTCATGATAAATGAGGTCTTTTCCTAGTCCTCCGGGTTCATTTGAATTTGATTGTATCCAGAGTAGGCATCGAGAAAAGTAAGGATCTCGTGGCAGCCGTAGTATCGATCAATCGATCGATGTTGGGCAGTGGGAAAGAATCTTTAGGTCATTCTTTGTTCAAATCTTTGTAGTCTACACACATCTAAGTTTATTTCCCTTTTTAGGGACTACCACTATGTTAGCTAGCCATTCGTGATATTTTACTTCCCTAATGGATCCTATTTTGAGAAGTTTGGTTACCTTGTCTTTGATGAATGCATGTTTTACCTCGGACTGAGGTATCCTCTTTTGCTTCACCTGTTTAAATTTGGGGTCGACACTTAGTCGATGGGTGGTTATCTCCGGTGGGATCCCTGTCATGTCTAAGTGGGACCAAGCAAAGCAATCAATGTTATCGATAAGGAATTAAATGAGTTATTTCCTGAGTTCAGGGGTTAATCCCGTCCCCAGGTATACCTTCCGTTCTGGCAGATGCTCGATCAATATCAACTGCTCGAGTTCTTCGATTGTGGACTTCTTCGCATATGATTCCTTGGGGGAAATAAAGGCTCGAAGGGTGAGTAAATCTTCTTCATCGTCCTCGAGCACCTGTTCATCAATCAACTGTTCCTCGGGCTCAACCGAGGGTATGGGTTGTGATTGCTATTTGGGTACTTGCTTATCCTTAGACTTTTTTGATATGGATAGTGTCGATACTGGTGCCAAGTCCTGCACTGCGAACATCTCTTTGGCTGCATGCTGCTCTTCATATATATTTTCACGCCATCTGTTGTTGGGAACTACATCATTTGATGAAGGGTTGATGGCACTTCCCTCATGCTATGGAACCATGGCCTTCCCAGTAGTGCATTATACCTCATGTCACCTTCGATGACATGAAACTTGGTGTCTTGAATGGTTCTGGCCACGTTCACATGGAGGATGACTTCCCCCTTCTTCGTTTCACTTGCCATGTTGAATCCATTCAAGACTCGAGAGGCAGGCATGATTTGGTCAATTAGCCCGAGATGCTCCACGACCCTGGACCTGATTATATTTGACGAGCTACCTGGATCCACGAAAACACGTTTAACTTAAACTTTATTTAAAAGGATAGAAATTACCAGTGCATCATTGTGAGGCTGAGATAAAGCCTCGATGTCGTCCTCTCTGGATGTGAGAGAGAGTGTCCTCGGGTATGTAGTTCCGAGTCCGCTTTTCCTTTGTGATAGATACTTTGGTACGTTTGAATATAGGCCCCTGAGGGACGTCGACTCCGCCTATGATCATGTGAATGACATGTTGGGGCTCTTCCGGTTCATTCTTCCTGTTTGCGTCCTTTTCTCAGAAATGGTTCTTGGCTCGATCGCTGAGGAATTCTCAAAGGTGCCCCTCATTGAACAATCGTCCTACCTCTTCTCTAAGCTGCCTGCAGTCCTCGGTTCTCTGACCATGAGTACCATGATACTTGCACATTAAGTTTGGTTCCTCTTAAATGGATTGGTCTATATGGGCTTGGGCCACCTGGTGTCTGTAATCTTGCCAATGGCTAATACGATGTCTTATGCATCGATGTTGAAGTTGTATTCTGATAATCGGGGTGCCTCACGCGGTCCTGAGTTCCTATCGAACCCGGTCTTACTCATGAGTCCCCGGAAATTCTGACCTCGATCTGCTCTTCGATCATTTCGAGGTATGTTGCGCCTCGAAGTGTTCCTTCTGTCTTCGATGTATGGCTGATATCTTTCCTTGCTCGGCCTTTGCTCCCTGTCTATATTTCTTAATTCCTTTGCTAGTAGTTTTCTTGGATTAACTGAGCCCGAGGGGGCTCGTAACTAGTCGTCATCGACCCTAATTTTTGACTGGTACCTGTTGTGCACACTTTCCCAAGTTACGGCGGGATACCCGATCAAGTTCTACTTCAGATGCCTCGAAGCTATCGAACTTCCTTCATTCATCCCCTGAGTGAAGGCTTGTACGGCCCAGTCGTCAGAGACTGGTGGCAACTCCATTCGTTCCAACTGGAAACGGGACACAAATTCCCTCAACATCTCATTCTCTCTTTGTTTGATTTTGAATACATCTGACTTCCATGTTGCAACCTTTATGGCACCAGCATGTGCCTTTACAAATGAGTCTGCCAACATGGCAAACAAATCGATAGAGTTTTGGGGCAGGTTATGGTACCACATCATGGCCCCCTTGGACAATGTTTCTCCAAATTTCTTCAATAGAACAGACTCGATCTCATCGTCCTTCAAGTCATTCCCCTTTATACCGTAAGTGTATGTGGTTATGTGCTCGTTGGGATCGGTGGTACCGTTGTATTTTTGGGATGTCTGGCATCCGAAACTTCTTCGCAATGGGCTTCGGGGCCGCACTAGGGGGGAATGGTTTTTGTACAAACTTATTTGAATCCAGTCCTTTCAAAACTTGAGGCGCTTCCGGTATCTGGTCGACCCTTGAGTTGTGTCCTCAATCCCTTTTTCTCCCGACTCAATCCTCTTGGTGAGTTCCTCGAGCATTCTCATGATGGTAGGGTCAGTTCCCTACCCATTGTCGCTTGGTTTTCCGGGTTTGGCTCGCATGATGAGCGGTTTCCTGTCCTGCCATGCTCGGAGTCTTTTGCTGACTCTGTAACTGAGTGATAGCAACTTGTTGTGCTTGCAACATTTCAAAAACCACTTGTAGACTGACTTCTCTTTGTTTTCTAGCGTGAGTCCTTTGGGCATCGGGATGGTACCCTCCGCATACACTTCCTTCAACATGAGTGCCCAAGTCTAAGTTTAAAGCAATGTGTGAACAAACGTCGACTGGGTTAAGGGCTGGTGCTACCCTAGGGTTAAGCGGTGCCACACCGGTCCCTGAAGCTGTTGCACTATTTTCTCCATGGAATCTAATGTCGTTGTTTCCATGCTCATGTGTGTTTGCAGTGTTAGACATTTTTTAGCCTAAAATCAAAGAATCTTTGACAAGAAAAAATGTGAAGAATAACGTGTGTTATCAGAACACTAGCAATAAAATAATCACTATTATCTTTAGCCCCACGGTGGGCGCCAAAGGTTTTACCACGAATATAGTAGTAACAATTATATTTGATTTGTGATTCTAAAGATGTGTATTTATTCTAATACTAGCAAATAAACTAGAGATATTAAGTGTAAGTGGGAAGAAATGATGAACCAAACCAGTGTTACCCAGGAAATAGGGACCTCGAGCTCAATAACCTCGTGGGTCTCGAGGTGGGTTAAGAACAATAAAGTATGAGAAATAATGTAAGATCAATAAAGCAGAAGAATAATTATAGAACATAGTAAACGAGAAAAGCATAGTAAAATATTTTATTGTAGTGAATGATGTCCCTTTTACAAATAATTGGGGTCCCCTTTATATAGGAGGGGAAAACCCTAATATGGTACATTTCTAATTATGGCAAAGGATTCTATTGGTACATCTGTATAACAACCTAGTATGGATTTGTACTATTTTGTACAAACCTAATCCCACAATTTACGCCCTGACCCACGTATGCTTGAGAGATTCCCGCTTTTTCTTGAGTGTCATCGAGATTGTACTGTCTCGAGGCGGGTCGTGCCAAGCCTTAGACTTTGATCCTTCAAGGCGTGCGTCTTCGAGTCGGGCTTGACCCTCACTTCAAGTGCGCCGAACTCGAGCTTGAGGCAATAAAGTACTCCGAAATCGGACCTCCTAATTTCGACCGTACACAATTTACAAATAAGTCAACATCCGGTCAACTCTTTCAACATAAGCTTCCAACCTTGAGACTAAGTGTCCCAAGTCATTTCGAAACATAATCGGAACCAAAACCAGCCACCCTATCAAGTCACATAACCACAAATGAATGTAAAATAAGCAATAAATGAGGGAACGAGGCTACAATACTCAAAACGACCGTCCATGTCATTACACCTTATCTCGCCACATGCACAAATCAACATATATAGCCCGCCTTATCATGCCCCATGTGCAAATATCAATAATAACAATAGTACGGACAACTCACGTGGAAATACCCTGACAATCCTCTCAACAATCCCTCATGTACTAAAACAATACAACATAGTATAATAACTCACACCACATGTTCTCATATATCACAACGTTTCCATTACAACAATTCCAATACCACAACCACACATAGCCCATGGCTCAACTACACTGTTGATACCCAATTTTTCTCTCATATTTTTTTCATATATATATATATATGTGTGTGTGTGTGTGTGTGTGTGTGTGTGTGTGTGTGTGTGTGTACTCTCAAAATAGTGCATATGCACCATCACTTGATTTATAAGCATATACAAGCATTTCCCATGATTTTCTATGATTTTTAAAGGCTTAAATCAATTTATTCCTACATTTTTATCATATAAATATCTATTGATCACCTTATAAATTATTTTTCATGATGATTTTATCATGTAATCTTTTCATTTATACCCATATTAGGTTTTAAATATTTTATATATATTTGTTATAATTATATTTGCATTTTTAGGCTAAATTACACAATATGCAATAATAGCCTATATGTACTCATAATTACTTTATTTATGCAAGAAATAACTTTTATATTTTTATAATATTAAACAACTATTTTAATTATTTGCATGCACAAATAATATATTCTATTATTTATCTATTATTTTTATAAATTATTATTTATTAAAATTGGGCATTTAAAATCAGACCCTAATTCTATAACTAATTCGGACCTAAAACTACCCAAACCAACCCAAGCCCAATACCACTAACCCAATTATACATACCCACTCATTAACCTCATACGTCAATCCTCCTAAATCCTGGTCGTTGATCAAAAATCATCAACGACCCACAACTAATTACCCACTTCCCTTATATCCCTCCTCTCTTCCCTAATCCTCACTCCTCAAAGACCTCAACCCTCATCTCCTCTCCCTGTTGAACCCTAATGCTGCCGCACCCAAATCCCCCAAAAATCCCTGTTCCAATGGGATTTTTCCATTACTCCCTTACCATTCTAGGGTTCTTCCCTTATTTGGTGCCTGATTCTGGAATAACTTAGGTAATTTCCTAAATATGGCAAGTACCCTGATTTGATTCCGTCCAAATCTGTGTTTAACCTTTTGAATCTGGACAATCTTGAGTCTAAATACGTTATCCGTGATGATTCTCTCATATCTCTCTTGATTTGCACTAAGCCCTAACGGTTAGGGTTTCAGATCTTTTTTTATTGAACCAAATCTGGTTCAAACTCTATTTCTTTAACGTTTTCTTCGTCTATATTTTCTCTATTACTTATGGATGTGTTGATTTTTTGCCGATTTTGTGACTTACTCAATTTAGGGTTTCAAACCCCTTTTACTTGAACCAAATCTGGTTCGATTATAAGTTTCCTTTTGAATAAGTTCCTATATATGTTTATTTTTGTGCGAATCTGTGTTCTTTTCCTTTATTCTTGTTGATTTGGTGTTTTACCCAAAATTAGGGTTTCAGTCTTCTTTTTACTCGAACTGATTTGGTTCAATCCCTGTCTACGTTCGTGTTTATGTGTTAATATATGATTCTTTGTCATATTCTATACTAATTTTGGGAGTTTACCTAATTTATGGTTTCCAACCTTTGTTTTACTTAAACCAAATCTAGTTCAATTGAATATTCCTTTTTGCGATGATTTCTTGTCTGCCTTATATGATTCTTTACCTTATTTCCACTGGTTTTGTGTATTATTTCACCAAAATTTGAGGGTTCAACCCTACTGATTTGAGCACTGGCTTCAGTATTTAAGTGAGGATTCTTGAAGGCTAAAGAGGACATTATTCGAGCCCCTCCCCACTCCCTTTTGAAATAAATTTAAAACTCGAATATTTTCACTCCTATTCTCTCTAGCAATATTCTGTGCTTTTAAATTCCTGGCCGGCTGGAAGCCAAGGCCAGAAATCCTCAATTGTTTGCTTCTGTTGGTGACAATTGCTACATTTGTTGGATTCCTTTTTCCTGTTTTACCTTAACAGGTGAGTTACTAAATCCTTTGCTATTCTATTATGATCACCTACTTAATGTGTTACTGTTATCAAACTCTGTTACTCTTAAATACTATTACCTGTATTTAGGACATATTAAATTTAGTTTTAATCTGCCTAACTCTATGCAATTTAGGGCTATTCTTTTGCATTAAATGCCTTCATTATTTAGTTATGCATGCCTTAATAGATTCATCAGTTTGTTTATTGAACCTGTTACCATGTGATTTGTCTGGTTCTGTGCTCACTATGTTATGATACCTCTGTTAAATTGTTTAATCAGTTCTTACTACTAATTAGTGTGTTCCTGACCTACTGTTAATCAATGAGCTTTCTTACTGTGACTTAATTTGATCTGAAGTCTTTGTTATCTCTGTGAAACATGCCTATGAAACTGGTCCTATTAGCATGTGATTGTGTTAACTAAAACTGGAATAGGTCTGCCTAGGTTCAAATGTGTTGCTATTTATTTTTGTTCTATGTGTGATTCTGTCTCTAAATGTATCCCCTGATCCTATCTTGCTCTCCTGAATCCTCACTCTTTGCTGGCTGAAAGATAAAGCAATTTGGGTTCTGACCCTTGGCCTCTCTAGTGTGAGCACTGCTCAGGGTTCATATGAGACCCTCGTGAACTATGACACACTAGGATTTGGTCCCTAGTTTTCTTTGAACTGTTCTGATCATTCTTCTCTAGTGTGAGCACTGCCCTGGGCTCATGAAGCCCTTGGGAACTCTAACACACTAGAGATTTGGGTTCTGTATGCTTATCCTTGAGATATGGGTGAATCATTCACTGTTGGTTACTGTGTATCTTTGAACATGGGTTTTGGAGCTATTGTGAGTTGAAGGCCTGGCCTGCCAAGGTGCACTTGGGCCTGCTGCAGGCTTCCTATAGTTTTTTATACTTTGTATTTCATTCATTCAATTCTGGTCTGTAATAATTATTTGTAATAACAATTGGGGGTATTAGTAAATTGGAAAAACTGGGTTTATTTTAACATTTTGCATGTTAGAGATATTTTAGTTGTTCATTTGTGGAATGATGTTGATTCTTATGTCTTGTTGAAGAGTTCGGACTCAGGAGGATTTAGCAAATGCATAGTGGTAGTGACCATGATATGGCATAGAGAGATTCTAGTTTCAGGCTAAGCAGGTGGGTTGTTTCCTACAGAATGTTCTGATATTGGTGTGATTCTTATGATGTTTCTACAAAGAGTTTCCTTTCTACCCAACATGATGTATGTGATAAACTAAAATTCGCACGACTGTCACGAGGGTGAAAATGCGCTTAGCAGATGACTTGAAGTACTTTATGACTAGTGCCACATGAGCTTGTGAATAATTTCGTTGAATTACAGTGCAAGATCATGGAAGTTAAATGCCACGACCCAAATTTTCAACCCTCGAGATCGTGATGGCCCCTAACATCATACTTGCTAGGCAAGCCAATGTTTGAAATTAACTAATTGTTTACTTGTAAGAATTTATTTAAAGATAAGTAGATAGTTTAAAAATGAATACTAAATCTAATATTGTTCAACAAATGATATCAATAATAATTAAATAATGAAACGAAACACGAACTAATGCTAATATTTTACTACTCAGGGTCTGGAGTCACAATTCACGAACTACTAAAGATTACTACAAGTATTTGGCTCAAGAAAATATATGACTATTTTGAATTAAATAAAACAATAAATAAATAATATGGAGAAGACGCTAGGAATCTGTGAACGCCAGCAGATCTACCTTGTGTCTCCGTGAGAATAATCAGTTACTACTCGAAATCAACTATGGTCGGAACTTGGATCTGCACAAGAAGTGCAGAGTGTGGTATCAGTAAAACCGACCCCATGTACTGGTAAGTGCCGAGCCTAATCTTGACGAGGTAGTGACGAGGCTACGACGGGTTATTTACAATATAGACTATATACAATATATAATAAAGCAAGAAGGAAATTCTAAACTAAATAAATAATAACTTGTAATAATTAATAAAACAATTCAACTAACTTTTTCCAGATCTCATCTATAACCAATCCTCACGAAAATTTTCAAATTTCACTTTAAATAACATTAAGAGCAGAATATGAAATGACAACAATAAAACAAAGAGTATTCCAGCCTTTATTTTATAAACAGTAAAATATGAATATTCTCCCTTATTGCTCCTTGTTGCGGCGTGCAACCCGATCCCACCTGTCCACCCTTATTGCTCCTCCCTATATATATATCACCTTTACTTCTCCTGTTGCGACATGCAATCTAATCCCACCTATCCACCCTTATTACTCCTTGTTGCGGCGTGCAACCCGCGCCCACCAGACAATCACATTTCATCATTTAAAATAAAGGTCTCGCAAATTTATTCATAGTCTTTCACAATATTTATGTCTCTACAAATGTAAACCGAATGCTGTACAATTAAGAACTTCACCAAATATTACTACACAGCAGAACCAACCGAAATATATTATAAAGCACTGACAACCAGCTTAATCATTTATGTGCCACAATAAAGCCAAGGTACAATTAATACTTCTAATTAAGAGAGAGACAATATCTAACAAACAAGTAAACATGGAAACATCAATAATAATGAAACAGTTAAGACAAAAAATATAATAAATTGGAAATGGGGAAGGGAACATGCTAAACATATAATTTTGTGGTTCATAGATACTCGTCACATCACCTATTACGCAAGCCACTCACTTCTCAATCACAACTTTTCCTTTCGAATTCGCCTCCAACACACTCGAATTTACTTGGGCTAGAATTGACATGTTTCCAAGCTTTATGCACGATTTCATCATCTATGTAAGGGCGCAATGACCAATTGCTGGAGTAGTTCTCCAGTTGTTCAAAAGATGAGGTGAGGTTTAGGAAGAAACAATCTTTTCCTGCATTGTGTAGTCATTTTTTTACCATGGCATATACTATTGCCGTTATTGCTGCAATAGCAATGACTTCATCTTTCAAAAGATCAACAGATAGCCCTTCCTTTTCATCATGAGAGGTGTCCGACGAATCTGTACCAGTGTCAACATTCCCCCCCCCCCCCCCCCCCCCCCATTTGATCCAAACTTCAATTCATCATTTTCGCTACAACTTCCGCATCCTTTAAAAGGCATGCAAGTTCATCAACAACACACTTTGCTTTGTTTACGGGACTCTGAAGTCCAAGGTGGCATGTATGTAACTTGGACATATTTTGTAGAGTGTCATGAGCATTCAGACATCCAGCTTCAACATAGGATGAAAGTCGCTTAGTTTCATTATCTCTAATAATGCTCTCAACCAATCCGGAATTCTTTTCAATTGAAGGACGCCGCATAAACTCGAGTCCTTGTTAAAAACCAACTAGCAATCTACTTCCCACTTCCGCTAATTCATAAAATTTTGTAATCCTACTCATAAACGTTGAGAAATTTTGGGAGGTGTTGTTAAAGGGGATTGTTTTTCTGCATTTTCGGCTGATTTGAGGTTGTTCGGCAGCTTTTAATGGTGGTTTTGAGTTGAAGAAAATGGTGTTATTTCAGCAGGTTTTGGTATTGTTTTAAGGGTCTGTTTCAGGTAAGTTTTCATGGGAGATGGTGTCTGGTTTTAAACTGGATTTTCAGCTCGTTTTTGGAGCTATTTTGAGGTCGTTTTTTTGTGAGAAAACTGCTGCGTTTTGCAGTGTTTTGGAGCTGAAAATAAGGTGCTTTGCTGGGGGTTTTGGACTGATTTCTCAGCAACATTGCAATTGATTTTGCTGCTCTCTGATGTCTGTATTTTCTAGATGATTTGGGAATAATTTGGGTCAGATTTTTACTGCTTTCTTCAGCAATTTTGCAATTGTTTTTGCTGCTCTTGGGGCTGAATTTTTGTTGCTTTTTGGACTGATTTTGTGGCTTCTAAATAGCTGATTTTGCAGCAGCTATGGTGTTTTATTGGGATGGTTTATGGACATGTTTTCAGAGCTGGTTTGGAGGTATTTTTGGGGTTATTGGGTATGTCTGTTTTGGACTTGGAGATATGAAGCTTATCTGGAATCCATCAAAAGGAACAATGTTTTTACTTAGCCTTTGTTCTTGAAAGTTTATGGAGGAGTTGAGGTTATTGGATATGGCTTTTTTGGGTGTGGGGATGTGGGGATTCCATGAGAAACAAGAACAAACTCTACTGGACGGATGCAAATTGGATTGCATGAAATATAGTTGAATTCTCAAGGGAATGGCTCTTGAAATTTCAATGGTTTGTGTTTTTACATTGAGATAGTTAACGGCCAGGGTTCATTAGATGATTTCGATTCCCACAAAATTTTACAGATATGACTTAAATGTCACGACCCAAAATCTATAGGTCGTGAAGGCGCCAGACACCACACATATCTGCACAAACCATACACATACCCAACCACACCGAAGGAACTGATCATTGCCGTACATGTGCCATTTCAACCTTGGCTAACTAGTCTATCTTCTTTTAATCATCTTTAATTGCCTTAGAGATAATAGTAAACCCATTCAACACATATTAACTAAATCCTCACTCATCCCGAGTGTCCTTGATTCACGAGACCATGCTTTCTCAACCAATCCGTCCAATTCTTCCGAATTTGTTTTTTTTGTTAGCATTCCCCAAATACTCAAACTCTCTGACACCATTCACACGTTCTGCCTCCTGATCAATAGCCACTAGGATCGCTCACAAAAACTTGCCAACCCCCATAACCGCTAACCTACTCACAGAAGATAACCCACATGTGGAATTTACAACTGACACCTTCCAACGACGATGAAATGCACACTCTCTGCAACATCAATACCCCATCCTAAGCCTGTTCACATTCACCAACCTTACTGGTTCGTCCGTTTGTCATGGACACCTACTAAATGCGCTACAATACCTTCTAATTCACCATTATGTTGCCGCTCTCCCACTTCGGTTAACCTCATTCCTTTAAGCACTACCTGACTTCCTTTTCTTATGCCTGGCCTTTTAGAAATTTAGCCGCCGCCTGACACTTCTCACATGTCTTCCTTCATCGCATGCTTTTCCATTGCGGCCTCAATTCAATATCATTCCCTGTAGCTCTTGAACCAGCAGATCACTACGACTTCAAACCCTTCGAAAATCATCTTTCTCGAGTCGCCTTCATTAGAAATGCTTATTCCATGCTGAACCACAACGCACCACGACCTCTGACAGCCGCTTCTTCAATACTTCTTCACAGTACTCTAACCCCATTCCACCGAAGAAACCATAGCACCGACGAACTTAACACATTCCATTAGATCAATGACGTCGATATCACAACACAGATGAATATTCCACCTCACTTGAAAACACCAAGTCTTACTACTTTATCAATCCAAACCGGACCTTTCATAGTCCAAATACCTTTCCTCCGCCGGAACTAAAATACTGAAATATCGAAATCACACCCTGAGAAGACCTCCCTTCAAGCCATTCATCACCCTAACATATGGGCAAGCATTCTACCATCATACCGACACCGCGCGATAACCAATCGAAAACATCATAACAATCTGAGCACAACCTCAAAGTTCTCAGAAACACAGCAACTGAGCTGAAACAACATAATATTCTTCTGCAGGGCAACAACAACAGCCCTAACTAGATACACATGGAAAACATCTCGCACCATATCCGTAGCACAATTACAATTCCTCAAACTCTCGATTCACGACAAGTGATTCGCGACGCGTAAGATTGAGTATGGAGGAAACATAGGCATAAGCCTTAAGGGAATCAAATCGCACGATGAGAAATCAAGAAGGGAAGTACTCCTAACCCCCCTGTAGCCTCTCGAAGATAAGTACAGACGTCTCCGTACCGATCCGCAAGACTCTACTAGACTTGCTCATGACTCGTGAAACCTAGGGGATCCTAGAGCTCTGATACCAAGTTGTCACGACCCAAAATCTATAGGTCGTGATGGCGCCGGACTGTCAGGCAAGCCAACCCTCAATAAGTTGAGATACTTTCCTATTTAACATCTTCGAAATCGTTGCCTTTTTCTGCATTTCATAACCAAAATGAATAAACTTTTGTGAATTAAACACGACAGGAAATCAATTTAGTTTAATAAGATAGACCTCATCACGCCCCCAGAACCTGGTAACACAATTACATGAGCAACTTCTAAGAATTTATACAATTATACAACGCTTGCCCGAGGAACAAATTTGACAAAGACTATAAAGATAAAATGTAAATACATAGAAGGGGGACTCTGTCAGCTGCGGAACGCCTCCTGATGAATGCAGCCCGTATGAGTCTCCAATTCAATCACTGTACTGTAAAGGTACCTGTGCAACAAAATGCACAACAAGTGGAGTATGAGTAAATAAACATATATGTACCCGGTGAGTATCCTGTCTAATCTCGAAGAAGTAGTGACGATAGGTCGACTAGACACTCACTAAGGTCCAACAGTATAAGTATGACAGAATATGATAAAAACGGTAGGCATGTTAAGGCAGTTAAGCAGCAAATATAAATATAAGGCACTAAAATCCGAGTAATTTCTAAAAATAAGTAAATAAGTACTTTCTTCTTCATCTTTCCTCAAATATCTGTCAAGTCCTTATCCATGAAATCATTTAACAATTTACATCCTTAAATCAATTTAACAATTTAAGTCACAAGTGGTATATCATATGTATATGTATATACATATACATATACATATATACATATACATATATACATATACATATATATATATATATATAT